>PPNP02000018.1:0-296463 GCA_003708205.2 Isabelozyma gotoi | reverse complement strand
GAGAAAAATTTGATGAAAAACTATGAGCCTAGGGGAAAAAAAAGATCAGCTAATTTGCAGTTGGCTGTTTCCTGAAATTTGACTGCTAGGAAGTTCTAGCATCAATTGTTAAAATGTTCAGTAAAACCCTGTTTATTGTTCTTTTATCTATAGTGTCTGGAGTTGCAGCCGAAGGTGGCTTGCAAATATATAGAACCAAGGACTTGGGATATGTGGCCTGCGGTGAAGCTTTGAAGTCTCAAGCATTGATTGTGCCTAACCTAACTGACACCACATATTTGCAGTTCTGTGATGTCAACGCACAACAAGCCTTGGGATCAATGGCCCACTGTTTAATCCAGAACTTGAAAGGAAACGATTATGTTTCTCCGTTCTTATCTTCGTGTGCTTCTTACAATTTGACCCACGATCAATTCTTTGCATCTCTCAAAAATGCTACTGAGCATCTTGAGTCTGATGGTGACTATAGTTCCACTCAAGCAGTATACAACCCCATAGCCTTGGATGACTCCTTGGTCAATGGTGTATTCTCCAAGATCAAGGGCCAATACTTTAACTACAACTACAACACCTTCTTTGGAATTGCATTGATATCCTATTGGTTTGTTGTGTTGCTTTTAGCAGCAATTTACCACTGGGCTTACTTCTTGTTCCCTGGTCCTATAATTGCTTGTCATGGAAAGGTGATCAACTTCTTTAGAAGACATGTCACGTTAGCTCCAACGTTCAGCAAAGCTCATGCCCAGAGCAAAAATCTTGGTTTCTTGGAGTGGATGATCCCAACCAGATTGGAAAGTTTAATCATCTTGGGATGGTTAATCTTGGCAGTCATTTTTGCTTCAGTTCAAATTAAGCCATACGTTGGCTCCGGTGTAGCACGTCCTGTCGGAGACAGGGCCGGTACCTTAGCAGTCTTTGGTATACCGGTATTAATTTTATTTGCTGGCCGTAATAACTTTTTGTTGTACTTGACCGGTTGGACCTTTTCAAGATTCTTAATTTTCCATCGTTGGATGGCCAGAATCATTGGATTGTTAGTGTTGGCTCATGTTGGTGCTAAAACCCAAGGGTTGCTTGCTGGTGGTTACTACTACACAATGATCAAAATGCCATACATGACCTGGGGTGTTGTATCGGCAGTTGCTGGGGGAATTATGTTATTCCATTCATTGATCATGTTCAGAAAGCATAACTACGAATTGTTCTTGTTGGTACATATCATTTTGGCAGCCATTTTCATTGCTGGTGGATGGATCCACTGCAAGGTTCCCGGATTTTCGCCTTTCTTCTACGCTGCAGCAGCTGTATGGGTTTTTGATCGTGTTGTTAGAATAATCAGATTGGTTTCCTTTGGTGTGAAAGACGCTACGGTTGAAGTTGTTGCCAATGAAACTTTGAAAGTTACCATCCCAAGACCTAGCTACTGGAAACCAAGTGCTGGTGCCCATGCTTTCATCCATTTCTTAAGACCATCCTGTTTCTGGCAA
Source organism: Isabelozyma gotoi (assembly GCA_003708205.2). Taxonomy (NCBI): domain Eukaryota; kingdom Fungi; phylum Ascomycota; class Pichiomycetes; order Serinales; family Metschnikowiaceae; genus Isabelozyma; species Isabelozyma gotoi. Next base: position 294,976 of record PPNP02000018.1, on the reverse strand, counting down.
TCACATCCTTTCACTTTGGTTGATTCTGTCTTACAGGAAAATACCATTACCTTCTTCATTAAGATTAAAGGAGGAGTGACTCACGGATTATACAAATATATTCTGAACAGCTCGAACAAAACAGCTAAAATCAAAGTCACAGTTGAAGGCCCTTACTCTCATCCTATTCCAATTCGTAAGATGGATACTATTGTATTCATGGCTGGTGGTAATGGTATTCCTGGATTGTACTCTGAGGCTGTTGAACTTGCTCGTCGTACTACTAACTTTGAAAAGAATATCAAAATTTACTGGGTTATTCGTCACTACCACTCGATTGAATGGTTCTACGAAGAATTAATGCATTTGAAAAACTATAAGAATATTGAAACTGTGATTCATGTCACTGACCATGAGTCTCATTTGGGATATGATATTGGAACTGATTCTTCATCCTCATCAATGGAGTCAACTTCGGAGAAGGCATTGGAAAAGAGAGACAGTAATAAGAATTACACAGATAAATTGAAGCAGAAGCTTTCTCACATTGAATTTAGATGTGGAAGACCTAATTTGAGTGTTATCGTAGCTGATGAAGTCACTGATGCCTCTAAGTCTATTGGTTTTGCAACTTGTGCTCATCCAGCTATGGTGGACTTGGTCAGACTTGCTGTGATTGACGAAATTGGTCACAACAATACAAAGAGAATCGAGTTGTTTGAACAGATCCAGGGCTGGTAGTTTCGTACTTTTTTATTAATTTTAACTTATTTATGGGATCTTTTATTTAGGATAATGAATATTTGCTTTTTGGTATGTTTCGCAACATAAGTAAAGACAAGACCGCACTAAGTAAATAACAGCACAGACTAATCCAGTTGATGTCTCGCTTAAGAAAACTTTTTTTTTTCACATTTTTCATTACACTTTTCCTCTTCATTCATTTATTAAATAAATAATTAATCTTTTAAAAATGGTATGTTTTAATAGATAAAAGACGTCTGGACTCCGCATAGACCCCTTCTATTAGTACATTATTAGACTAAGGTTGTGCGCTAAGGAGTGATGCGTTCTTTAATTAATTTTGACGAAGTCGATATAAATTTTTTATATCTTCTTTTGTTGGAATAGTGATATTGCTGGATCAAGTCTTTTAGACTTTTGATTTTGTATAGACCACTTGTCTTCGAGACTTGTGAATGCTCTATTTACTTTTTTATTAAAGGAATGTGCGTTCACTTCTTGGTAGCACAGGCTGAGTATCTAAATGATACTGTAGAGTAAGGTTTAAATGGTTGTTCGTTGACTTGAATACAATGAGAACAATTTTTTTGAAACTAACTCAATGACACAGCCTTCCAAGAGAGTTGCTCCAGCCCCACTTGCTTCAAAAGCCCCAGCTTCTAAAGCTAATAAAAACCCATTGATTGAAGCCACTCCAAAAAACTTTGGTATTGGTCAATCAATTCAACCTAAAAGAAACCTTTCTAGATTCGTCAAATGGCCAGAATATGTTAGATTACAAAGACAAAGAAAAATTTTATCTTTAAGATTGAAAGTTCCTCCAGCTATTTCTCAATTCCAAAACACCTTGGACAAGAACACTGCTACTCAAACTTTCAAATTATTCAACAAATACAAGCCAGAAACCACTGCCGAAAAGAAAGAAAGATTAACCAAAGAAGCAGCTGCCATTGCTGAAGGTAAATCTGCTAAAGATGTTTCTCCAAAACCAGTTGTTGTCAAATACGGTTTAAACCATGTTGTTTCCTTGATTGAAAACAAGAAAGCTAAATTGGTTTTGATCGCTAACGATGTTGACCCAATTGAATTGGTTATTTTCTTACCAGCTTTATGTAGAAAGATGGGTGTTCCATACGCCATCGTGAAAGGTAAGGCCAGATTAGGTACTTTAGTCCACAAGAAGACCTCTTCTGTTGCTGCTTTAACCGAAGTTTCTGCTGCTGATGAAGCTGAATTAGCTAAATTAGTTTCTACTATCAACGCTAACTTCATTGAAAAATACGAAGACTCCAGAAGACACTGGGGTGGTGGTATCATGGGTTCTAAAGCCAATGATAAGATTGCCAAAAAAGCTAAGAACTTAGAGGTTAACACCCAATAATCGTCCAGGAAACCTTTGTATATTAATATAAATCAACAATGATAGTTTTAATAGTTCAAGTGTAGCAGCCAGATAATGTGACTGGATTTTTCAGATTGGTATAAATTAGGGCTAGAGCCCTAAGAACCCACGTGATCGCGTGCACTGGCCAATTCTCCATAAAAAATTCACCATGGTAGTTTGGCGATTTTCTCCTGGATGCTCACTGCTCTGGCTATACATAAAAATTTATTAGCACTTTTATATACATAGACAGTTTATTTTACCAACGAATAAAGAGTATGTGAATGATAATATATATACATTAGACCAGAGTGAAGTGATGGATAGGTAGAGATATGATATAGACGACGACAAGAGGGATATTTCCGTTAAAAGATCGAAGAAATGAAGAATATCAAAGACCAGCAATCATGAAAAATGTTGAATGTTAGACCAGGAGGGTATGAATGGGTCCCCTGTGATAATTAAAGAAGCCCTTGAAGCATATTGTTAGAGATCAACTATAGAGAATGAAATCTTTTATGAATCCTTTACATTAAGAAGCTGATGAAATGTACATAGAGAAATTCAAGACATAACTAATGTGCCTGGTCCAAATATCTAAACCACCAGCAAGCTCTTCACTCTCCTAATGTTCCCCGTTGTAACCTATACTAACAAATCTAGCAAAATGGCTAAATCTAAGAACCATACCGCTCACAACCAAACCAAGAAGGCCCACAGAAATGGTATCAAGAAACCACAATCACACAAATACCCTTCTTTAAAGGGTGTTGATGCCAAATTCCGTCGTAACCACAGATACGCTTTACACGGTACTGCTAAAGCTTTAGCTAAGGCTCGTGCTGAAAAATCCGCTTAAATTGATTGAAAAGTTGATGAAATTATAACTCATATTACATATTTGTACATTTTAATAATCTAAGACTTCTTTTTCAATTGGTTACATCTCAATATACTATTTTAATACTTGGACTGTAGGAGATTTAAAGCATAGCTAGATAGGAGAGGTGGCACGAATGTAGAATGAACAGGCCCGTACATTCTTTTTTATTTGAGGGAGGAGGTTGCAAAACCAAAAGTGTATCCACAAATGAGATATATAAGCTGGCAAATTACCTGTACAATTCTCTTTCTCTCTACTTCATTTCTTCTACTAGATATCAATTAAAATGACCAGCGATACTTCTGAAAGTCTTTCCAAACAACTCGTTCACGTTCAAATAACTAACGTCAACTACTACACTAGCGAAACGGAATTAGAGGAGCTTCTTGAAGCCTACAAATGGTAATTACTACCAAGAACTACCCGTTCTTTTACAAACTAACTCACTTTTTAGTATTAAGTGTCTTATTCCAAGCTACTCTGTTCGTTTAAGTACCAGTAACAGGTGCAAACCTTTGGGCATTGCCTACGGGGTATTTGGAAGTTTAGAAGATGCAAATACGGCAATTGAAGCCCTAGACAAGTCTACTTTTAAAAACAGGATCATTAGAGTTCGTCTTCATGTTCCTTATGTTCCTAGAATTAGACATCGTAAACCCATTAAAACTGGAGAAGTTGCTGCAAAACTGCCTGATGGTGTGAAAGATGATAAACCTCATACTAACTCGGATGAGAATGTAGCCCAAAATGTATTCTCCGAAGACACTGTGTTTTTCAAGACTAAAGGTAAGTTTAGTAGTGATGAAATTAGAGATTTCTTTAGTGATTTTTCAGTTAAAGAAGTCTATCAGTTGTCTAGGAAGTTTACTGGGGCTAGACGTCCATCTCTTTTACACCACAGTCCAACCGTTTGCTTGGTGACTATAAACTTAGAAGATGGAGTTCCAATTCAGAAAGTAATTGATACTCTCCAAAATCACGAGTTCAAGAGTAAGTTTTGGCTATCAAGGGCCTACCTTGCCAAAGTTGAGTCGGTCACCAAAGAATCTGAAAAAAGATTGAAGCAGCAGGAAGCAGATAAAGAAGATAAAGCAGAAACTAAATAGTAATACAAGCAATGTCGAATTTTAACTTTTTATTTATTAGATAAGAAGACGTAAGAATAAACCCAAAACTATATATATTTAATCATTAAAATTTTATAAAACAAATTAATAATGTTATGAGTGTATTGTTTAATCTTGAGTTTTTTGGGTACCACGTAATAAACCGGTTCTTCTGGCGGCGATTAAACCAGCCTTTTGACCAGAAACAGCACCTCTAGAAATAGTAGAAGCTTTACCAATATGTTGATGGTTACCACCACCATGAGGGTGATCAACTGGGTTCATGGCAACACCTCTAGTCTTAGGCCAAGAGTTACGTTTAACTTTGTATTTGTGGAAAGCTCTACCGGCCTTCAATAATGGCTTATCAATTCTACCACCACCAGCAACAACACCAATAACACCTCTAGCATCAGAAGAGATGATTTTTTTGGCACCAGATGGTAATTTGACTCTGGTCTTACCTTCATCTGGGTTGTGTCCGATAATGATAACGTAGTTACCAGAAGTTCTACCTAAAGCACCTCTGTCACCAGCTTTTTCTTCAACGTTAGAGACAATGGTACCTTCTGGTAAAGAAGATAATGGTAAGATGTTACCAACGTTTAAAGAGGCCTTCTTACCGGCGTAGATGAATTGACCAGTGTAGACACCTTCGTTAGCAATGAAAGTTTCTTCTCTTAATTTGTACTTGTATGGATCACGGAAGACAACTTTGGCTAATGGAGCACCTCTACCTGGATCGTGGATGATTTGTTTGACAACACCACGAATGTAACCGTGACGTTCAGCATAATCTAAGGTTCTTAACTTGGCAGCACCTTTTCTCAATCTGGTGTGAGAGGTGAAGATAGAACCAGCACCTTTTCTTTGGTTACGAATAACTCTACCTATAATATAGTTAGTATACTGATAACGGCAGTAAAATGTCTTTCTTAGGTCAACAGAACTGTGGAAAACTGTCTCTGGCGGTAGGAATATTCCTTAGTTCACTACAGGAGTAGGAATGGTGGATTCTAACAACCTCTAATTGAGAACTTCATAGTATTTGCTTTAGCTTTTCATTCATTTCATATCTGTTCTTTCAACTCTGTTCAACCTTGCGTGGATGGACGTATTCCTTGACGTAAGAACCGTAGACATCATATAATCTAAAGGTACATACCCATTGTTGATGTTTGGCTATGATAATAAAATTTATAAAAAGTGAAATAAAACCTTTACCAATATACAGAAGTGAGGTTTGGCAGTATTGAGAAAATTTTCATTAACACAAAACTACATTTGTTAGAGAGATGCGTGTGCGACCAAATGACTAGGGCAGAAACCCTAATGACAAAAAGTCACGTGAACGCTGCGCGATGACAGTGTCTATTCTGGCTGCTAAAAGGAGGGAGGTACGGATTGAGTACGGATGGAGTATAACTGACATAACATTAAAATACAAAAATACAAACAATATTCATACAGAAACTAGGTATGGCAATTACAACAGGTCCAGTTCCCAGTTGGACTTGTTGATTACCATACAAATGTACCTGGCATCGTAACATTAGGGTTTTCGGCCTCTAAGCCAGACTTAGTGAAACCTGCACCAACAGTATCAGTAGTACCAGTAGTAGTTGAGGTACTGGGTAAGTCTTTTGATGCAGGCTTGGAAGAAGTAGTTTGTTTAGAAGTTACGGCTGGATTTGCACCTCTCACAACATCAACAACGTCTCCCTTTTCATTGTAAACCTTTCCTTCAGGGACATTGATCTTCAATTGCTCAATATCAGCAAGTTTTTCAGGTTCAGCTTTTAATTGTTCAACAGTTCTAACAGCAATGGCTTCTGCTTCTTTGGAGTTAGCACTTCCTTGAACAGTCACCGGAATATTGGCTCTCTCATCAGAAGCATTAGTTGTCTTACTGTGACCATTAGTGTGATCATTAGTGTGACCATTAGTGTGACCATTGTGGTAAGCTGTGCCAGCAGTAATGGCACCGATACCAGCAGCAGCACCACCTAATGGGGCATTGTGACTAACATGATCGTCTGTAGCAATAGTATTACCTAAAGTTCCATCGTGAGCAGCTTTAGATAATCTTTCTTTTGCTTTTTCGTGTTCGTTGTGGTATAAGTTTGGATTTGACAGAACTGATTTATCTTGAGGTTTAGCAGATTTCGAATGAGAGCCAAGAGCTGCAACAGCAGCGGAAGCAGCTGCTGGAGAGGCAGGGGATTTAGGCTTTTGCTCATTAATGTATGGTTTTGTAGAAGTTCCTACAGGAGAACCAGCAGGTGAAGGGTTGAAAGACTTAGCAGACTTTGGAGAGCTATTACTCGACACAGCAGCAGCCTTACTGGTAGGTTTGGGTGTATTTGGTGACTTAGATGCAACAGCAGCACCAGCGGCTTCCTGACCATTTGGTGTATTAATGACATCTGAATCGATCTTGTAGACTTCTTTTGTTTCAGCATTTACCACCAATTTTCCGGAGCTTATATCAACGCCTTGTTCAGCAAGTTGTCTAGATGCCTTTTCGGCAACTCTAGAAGCATCTTTTCTGTCCTTAATACCAATAACCTCAACAACTAGTCCTTGTCCCGAAGCCAGAACAGGGGCCTTGGATTTGGAGGAGGCAGCCTCAGAATTTGCAGCACTTTTTTTCTGTTGCTGCAAACTACCCTGTTTGGCACCATGCACTTGACCTGCTTCATACGACCCCTGATGTATACCAGCAGCGTAGAATTCATCTAAATCAGCCTTACTCAAACCAGTAGCTTGGCCTGGAGCTTTGTCCGATTTGTCCGATTTGGCCGATTTGTCGTTATGGCTGTAGGCACCATAGCCAGCTGCACCAACAGCAGCTCCTCCAGCAGCAGCAGCAGCACCATGGCCGTAGGATTGAGATTCTGGGATACTTTCCACAGTTCTGGAATCAGGTAATCCATGGCCTCTGTCCTGTTTATAGGACACAGGATGGGAGGTTTCCTCCGAGTAAACGGAAGAAGCGTAACCATCACCAACAGCCGATTTATCGACAGCGCCAGTTGCTACTCCCTCATCATAAGCACCTTGTTTCACACCCTGCTCGTACAGTTGATTTATTGACTCATTGGGCTTTTTTTTTTGCCCGGAAGTGGTATTTGTTGCAGTATCTATGCCGTCAGTTTCAATTGGGCTTTTTTTTTTGCCATCAACTTTATCTGACAAGCTTCCTTTCTTACCACCGGTTCTAATAAACTCATTTTGATTCAGAGTAGACAATGGAACTGCTTGCACATCATCAGAAGTGTTCTTGGAGGCAGTGTCTTTGCCAACACTCTTACCTGGAGATGATTTATGGAGATCCAAGTTCTTCAACGATGGGTCATGATCCGCAGCAATTTCGATCAAGTTTCTCTTGTCACCAGTATGGTTGTGCTTTTTATTGTAAGCAGCCACATCTGCCTCAGTCGTACGAGGAGCAGAAGCAGTTGAACTCTTGTTTTTAGAGTCATCTCCGCTTGGAGATGATGCCACTAAACCTGGTACTTCTTGAACATCAGGAACACCCTCAGAATTGTCGTTGGCAACGTCATCGACAGTGGACGTTGCTTTGTGCTTGGGAGCTTCTCTGACGTCAGAAAATTGTTCTTCGGTTTCTTGAAGCAAAGACTTGTCGTAAGTATTGGAGTTATTAGTAGCTGATTTAATACCAACTGCACCGGCTGCGGCTCCTAATACAGCACCAGCAGAAGCAAGATAGCCTGCAGATGATGCTGAACCCTGACTTGGTGTTTCTTTGGCAAGATCATGAGTTGGGACTGTATCCTTTTTACTGTCTGCATACTCAGGTCCTTTATCTTCAACTTGTGGCACTTGTGGAGCATTAACAGTGGAACCTTGAGCAGCTTTGCTACCACCGAATCCAACAGCCGCAGCAGCACTTCCCAATACACTTCCAATGAACCCAGAGTTATTTGCTTCATCATTTTCTGAAATGGTTGAAGTATCAGCAGATTTAGCTTGTTTCTCATTGGATTCCTTGTCCTTCTGGGCTTTATCTGCTGCAGCCTTTTGTTTTCCAGCTACTTCAGCTTCATCATTTAACTTCTTCTCGTTTTGAGCTTTTTCTTTGCCTGCTTGATATGCTTCATCAAGAATTTGTTTCTCGTTCTGGGCCTTCTCCTTTCGGGCTTCATAAGCATCATTAATCACAAGCTTTTCATACTCTGGTCCTGAAGTAGCAGCAGTGAGTCCTTCGTAACCAAAGGCACCAGCGGTAGCAGCACCGACAGATGCAACAGCAGCCTTTGCTGAATTGATAAATCCTCCTTCAGAGGAACTGCTTTCAGAAGGAAGATTGGCATCAGCTTTCTTAGTGTAGGCGCTATCTTTGGTTAACTCAGGAGAATCTTCGTAAGTTCCTCTTGGGGACTCAGAGTCAGCTTCTGAAGATTTGATACCATCTAGTCCCAAAGAACCTGCGGCAGCAGCACCAATGGCGGCAGCAGCACCAGCTGCACCATCAAGAACCCCGGGTTTAGGAGTTCCATCTTCATTTGCCAGAGGATCTAATGTCTTGGAAGGAGCTGGTTTGTCCTTTGGCTCAGCAGCATCGTTCTTGTCAATAACCTCGTAGTCTTCGAGAGTTTCTTTAGAAGAGTGAAAACCTAAGGTGTTATTAGCAAAGCTTCCAACAGCACCTGCAAATCCACCTTTTGAGTTAATGTCCTCAGGAAGGGGTTCCCCATTTTTTGCAGCCTGTACACCAGACTCGTAAGAAGCCTTGATAACTCCCTCTTTATAAGCCGAGTCTGTTTCTGCCGTACCGTCAGATGGCCCCCTTCTGCCCAAGCCAACATAACTAGCAACGGCAGCTGCAGCACTAGCAGCGGCACCAGCACCAGCAGCAAGATAGCCAGAATTGTCTTTGTCGGCTGGTGGGGTGTCGATTGGCTCGTGGTAAACAGCTGCAGTAGATGCATTGGAATCAGCAAGGCCTGATTTCTTTGGAGTTTTTCCATGAAGCTGGTCAATTTGGTTCTGAGTTTCGTTGATTTTCTTGTCTAATTCGTTAATTTCGTGATCATAATCAAAGTCTTTGCTTGAGGGAGGAATTCCTGCATTAATAATTGGGGCTTTACTTGAACCACTAAAAGCACTTGGTGAAACTTCAGAATTGGAAGTAACTGGTACAGCACTAGTGCCTTTGCCAGTAGCAGTTGAAGATTTGACTCCCAAATCGGCAGCACCAGCAGCAGCACCTGCACTAGCAGCTTCAGCAATGGTATTAGTTTCAGCTTTGGTGTTACCACCCTTGGCTGGAACCTGGCCATTCTTTGATTCTGGAGCTTTGGCGTTAGCAGCATTTGCTCCAATTGCAGCACCAGTAGCGCCAACAGCACCTCCGGCAACTCCAGCCGCAGCTACAGAACCATGCTTTTGTTGAGCCTCATCAACTGCAGATGCTACACCTCTTTCATTGTAAGCAGACTTGTTCTTCTGGTGAATCTTGGAAGGATCTTCGTATTCTCCTTCACCAGAGAGGGCTTTGTCATTCTCGCCTGTCTCCTTTGAACTCTCCTTAGAACTCTCCTTAGAACTTGGCTTTTCAGATGGTTTGGAGGAGCTCTCTTCGGCCCTGGCTTTTTTACCTTCTTCATACGACTCGTTTTTAATATCCTCCAATTCCTTATCGTTTTTCTCTTTATCTTGGTAAGCAGATGGCACAGTCTTCAAATTAAGGGTTTCAGCGACTTCAGCACGAGTGGCTTCATTGTAATTACCTTCATTTTCACCATAGAGGCCACCCTGGGTATCCTTTGGATTAAAGAAATATCCTGCTCCCAGAGTAGCAGATGCATCGTTACCATAGGAAGGATTATAGTTTTCTTCTAATCCTTTAGAGTTTTCTTGAGTATTCTTGGTGGTGTCAGTATTTATGTTTGTACCTTTGGTAGTATCATATTCGTCTTCTTTACCTTTGTTGATCAATTCAGAAGAATTTCCGTCAGCAAGATCAGTAGGTAATTTTTCATTGGCAAAGTCTCCACCAGGATCTTTTTCAACCGGGTGACGATTGACCTTAGGTGGACGGGAAACAAGTTTACCAACAGAAGAAGAGCTTATAACTCTGTCCTGAGAAGAATGCTGCGAAGATTTGGGACTTCCATAAGCAGCAGCAGCACCAAAACTCTCCCCTGATTTAGAGGAAGATCTGGTTGCGGTTGGTGAGGCTGCACTAGGCAATCCGTATTTCTTCACCTTCTTTCCATACTCCTTTTCAGCCTTTCGTTGACCTTCTATATAGGCCAATTCTTCTATGTTTTCCTCAGATTTGGGAGCGCTGGATTTAGTGGGTGACTTTGCGGAGACCGGAGAAGAAGGTTCGACATTAGAGCTTGATCTCGAGTGAGATTTAAAGGGTTTCTTTAACTTATTTAAAAATCCACTTTTTTCCTCAGTCTTACCTGTAGATGACATTTTATTTAGAGTTTATGTGAAATGGATTTCAATTGAATCTTTTTGATAGTTTGACAATAGTCTTATAAATTTTGATGATAGTGGTTGTAAAATAATTGTTCAATCAATTGGCTGGGAACGTACAATTGATCAGGAATAAATTTAAAAAACTTTGCCTGAAAATTTATAATAATTTATGGGAATTCATCCCCGTTTATAACCCCTTTCACAAATAACCCAATCAATTGGTCTCAAGTTTTTACATGACTGCTGTAGCAACTAATGAATTTCACTAAATAAGCTTTGAACAAAAAAATACTAGCCTTGCAGGGACCCTAGCAATGTACCACACTTTTTCGTGAACAAAGAATTCCACCTCAAAGGCCGAAATACGCCGGTAGGCCCCTTTCTGTGTACGCTTATACTCTCAGTTTCATCTCATAATAGTTAAGAGTTCAACGCAATTGTATGCTAGTTCATGTCAATTGACGATTCTTTTTCGGAATTACCACAGCCAAGCCTAGTGTTCCCCGGTATCCGACCGATAGACTACAATTGACATAAAAACTCAATTGCTATATGTGTGGCTATACTTTTGTGGTGCACATTTTCCTGGAATGATAATTGTTGCCTACGATCCAAAACGTCAACTCGTCTGCATTGTTGCTATACTGTGCCTCATAATTTTTAGCAATCAAAAAAAAAGCAAGCTTAAGCTCAATTCAGGAGGGGCAAGATCTTCGAGAGAAGATAAAGGTGATGAAGCGAGCATGAATTACGTACGAAAGCTAGTACAAACGAGAATAACGCTATATATGTAAGAATTTTATTTTTTGAAATTAGTGATGTCCTATGACTTCATCTTGCACCCTAAAATTGTTCCATGCATTAAAAAATATATGGGATGCGCAGCATTTTACACATGACATAAAAAACATTACCTCACACCTTTTCCAGAAGGACCTGACTGATCACTGGTTCACCATTCAAACTGGGTACATCATCATCGATGTTGGACACCGGTCCATGATAATGTCTGTAACCGTATACAAAATAGTATATTATAGATAGTATCCAAACCCCTCCCGATATCACGCACGAATAATTCATTGACTTACTTGACACATGTCTTGAATCAGGAAACATAACCATAACTATTCCGTAGAGCTCCCAGAAAATAGTGATATAGTTTATAATAGTTGACAAGGTATTTCCAAACCAAAAGGGACCTGGAATGAACCTCAGTTTACCGAGTGGAAGAAGAATAAGCAACACAGGAATTCCCCAGGCCAAAAGATTACCGGCAATACCTAGGGAGAAAAGAGCATTGGCTGCGGTTGCATTGATAAGGATTAAAAGCCCTAAAATTAACGAGAAAACTCCAGCAAAAATCGAAGCTCTGATGGGAATTTTTAACTTGGGGTGAACCACTTTGACGTAGTTGTAGACGAAGGGCAAACCGTTATCTCTGGCAAAAGCATATATTTGTCTGCTCAAGGCAATTAATAGTGAAATTGCCATTAACAATTGAGCAAAACTAATCAACGATATTAAAGCAATGGCCCAATTTTTGCCTAATGCATCGTATATGATTTGTGCCATCACTGATCCAGTATCGGTTGCTAACACTCTCTGGACATCACCATCCTTGATCATTGCAGCGGAAGCAATACAAATACACCACCCCACAATCCAGCACACAGTGATGGAGGCAATGATACCAATAGGAACCTTCTTCTGAGGGTTCTTGCATTCTTCCGACATATGCAAGCAGGAATCGTAGGATCCGATGGTCCACAATGCAGGCATCCACGAAAGCATGAAAGACCACCCGGTATTCCAGTCACGAAGGTTTTCGATTTTTCCAAAGATAAAGCCTCTATCATTGAAACCATTACTGCTGGCCCCAATAGGAACAGCTATGAAAAATAACACGATAAGAAATACGTTAACGTAAATCGAAATTGACTGCAAGGTTGCAGTATTTTTCGTGGTGCAGCTGCATGCAATAATCTCAAAAATAATTGCACCAGCAAAGATACCATACTCTTTTCCTGAAGTGATATTAAAATTACCATCTTTAGTCATGTAGACTGCGGCAAGGGCTTGACTGGCAAACCCGTAGGTGATGGAACAGAGACCGGCACAAAGAGCAAGGGTATTGGAGACCCCAATGACAAAACTAAGAGGAACTCTTATGGAGTCGTAACAGTAGTAGTTAGCGTAGTAGAACAATCCTCCAGATGTAGGGATGGAAGAGGCCATAAAACTCATGGATATTCCCGTGCAGAGAATAAAGATTCCACAAAGGAACCACCCCCAGACCAAGGAAGCCGGTCCCCCCTCTAGTCCCATAGCCAACGTAGTAGCGATACTGGGTAGCAACCCCATAATTGAGAAGGCGATTCCAAACACTTGAAGGGTGGAATAGGATCTTCTGAGTTCCTGCTTGTAGCCAATTTGTGCCAAGAGATCCACGTCATCTTCGGCCTTATTGACGTTGACAGAACGTATCTCGGACCGGTTGGAAAGAATCGCATGCATATGTTGGCTTTGAGCCGAACGGATCATGGAAAGTCCATGACTCTTTGTAGGATTTATAGTAGCCATTATGTGTACATACTACGGAAAGGATAAAAAAAAAAGTGCTGTTACTGAAGAGGATTTATATATTGAAAAATAGTAGTTATTTTAATGAAACTAATATTAGTAAAACTGAACTCAAAAATCACAGTTACTAGCTGATATATCGGGCAGATTTCGGAAGTAAAAATGATAGTGCCTTTCTCTGATAAGACTAGACATTCCTAAAACAGAAAACGGGTGGCATTTGTGCTGCTGTCATTAATGTGCCCTTGCGGTAAGTTTGTCATATTTTTTTTTAGAAAAAATTGGTAACGGTGCATCCGTCCACCGATAAACCAATAAAGTTTGAAATCTATGCTGTATGTACACTGGATGTCACTTATCAAAAGTGCTAGAACTAAAAATGATAGAACTAAAAATGATACAATATGCGTGCTCGAGTTCCCTATCTGGTGAGTTGTATGGCGATTGATCGGTTTATCATTATTCCTTTGGGAATTCTCGCTTTGGTTCTCTCGCTTTGGTATACTTAGTATGCTTCACCAAGCCTCACTTGTATTCAGGCATCTTGTTCGTCTTATTGTAGATTAAACGAGTCACCAACCATTCCAAGCTCTCTTTGAGCCCTTGATTAGCAAGCACAGATACCGGTAAAAGTTTCAGATCCGTCGCTTCCAATTCAGATACAAGCAGGATAAACACTCCTGTTTTCAACGCCACAAGGTCCACTGCTTGGGGAAGATCTTGCTTATTAGCCATCATTAGAATCGGCACATTAAGAGTACTATTTTCTTCATCAGCCCATGACTTATCGTGAGCGATTTCCATAAGAGTATCATGACATTCCTGGAACCTTTCGGTATCCGTAGAATCAATAATAAATATTATACCATGGCACGATTTGAAGTAACGGGACCACATACTACGAAGAGACTTTTGTCCCCCAAGGTCCCAGAACTTAAGGTTAATATTATTAAATTGAGATGGTAATTGAGAGTCTTCTCCGGTTTCAAACCGAATAGTAGTTGTATTTTGGCCCACAGTAGGAAGAATTCTCTTCGTTTTTAGTATATCCACCGTTGAAGTTGACGATTCTTCCTTTGATTTCTTCGTGGTTTCCGTTGACGAAGGATAAAGAAGCTTGATATGTTCCAAAAATGTCGTTTTACCGGCATTGTCTAGCCCTAGAATCAACACATTATATTGCTCTCGTTTGGTATATTGAGTGTAGAGCGACAGAGCGAGATGAAACATGGCGGCTTCAGCGGGTTCAATGGAAAGAAATGAAGGATGACAGACAATCGATGGAACAATTCCAATTTGTAGTGGAGATCAATTGTCAGATCAGGTGCTTCGCCAACAAAGAAGACGGAAGTAAATAACGATTTGGCAATCAATACCGAAAAAAGACAATTAAAAAAAAAAAGTCGCGCTTGAATATGAAGAGAATTTTTTTCACTACTTTCTTCCTCGAGAAGAGCAGCTGAAGAGTTGATTATTGGAGGAAATAGTTGATTTGGAGCAATGAGAATGATTTCATTGAAATCAGCGGGACTGATATGATATGTATGTGAATTTGCAGAATCTAATGATGAATAACTTGATAGGGACAACTGAGTTTACTGTGACGATAGTTGTTTAAAGATAGTAGAATAAACAGATCTGAAGATTCCTATGTGAGAGAATGTACTAACAAGTTAGGTGATAGAAATGATAGGTGATTGAGCAAATGAGAGGAGAAATCAGAGATGGTAGGAGAACGAAGGAGAAGATTCAGTAGAGAAGAAGTCGGAATACTTGTAGATGACGAGGAGGAACCGCAGAAGGAGAGAGAAAAATGGAAAATGAACGTAATGAGCTGAGGCACTTACATAGAGCCTCTGCTGTAGCCGTAGTACCAGACAGTACCGTAGACCGTATTGTCATAGACGTATTTTGTCGTCCCAATGGCACGTTTGGGTCGGCCCATGCCAGCTGGTGTACGGATGTGGTGTTTTTCCGAATCCTCATGAGGACATTTTCCGTATGGGTGTTTTGAGGGTGATGTACGGTTTTTTTGCCCGACACGTAAAGTAGATAACCACATCTCCTTCTTTTCTTCCACCCCAGCCAAAAATGTCGTTTAAATTCCCATCGTTTAACTTGCAAACCATTCAGGACTCCTTGCCAAAGGTGGATCTCGAAAACATCACCAAATCCTTCTCCAATGTCAACCCAGGAAAGACCGTAGACCTGTGGAAGGAGTCTATTCAGCCCTTTACCAATAAAACCACCCAGTACATCACTACCCAATTACAACAGGTTCAACAATTGGCTGCTACCCATACCAATTCTGGCATTGAAGTCAGTGAATTACCTGGGGACTACTTAGAATTAGAAAACAACTGTGATTTGTTGTTGAAGTTGTACACTGATTTGATCCAATTTACTAACGATACCTTCAACAATGTAAGCTACGATTACCCTCCAGGCAATTACGCTATCAACAAGATCCGTGATGCCCATGTTGGATCAGTTATTGGCAACAAATTCAACCAATTGAAGAACGTTTCTTCGCCACAAGAGTTGGAAAAGGTGTTGTTAGGTGGTGAAGCCGAACAAGAAGAAACTGCCAACATTCAAACCACTTCTGTTAACATCCCAAAGACTTTATACGGTCAATTATCTGTAGTTACTGCCAAACATGGAGAAGAATTGAAGGCATCCAGCGAAGAATTGTCCTTCACTCTCTTACAAATCTCCTCTACCTACTTAGAAATCGCCAATGCCAGATTGGATCAAGACGAAAAGATCATGCAGGAACTTAACCACCAATTGGTTGCCATTTTGAACGAAAAATTCATCAAGGTCAACGAATTACGTAAGAAGGTTTATGCTGCCAGACTGGAATTCGACTACATAAGATCCAAGTCTACTGCTGAAGAAGAAGAAAACGAAGAATTGATTGCCAAAGAAGATGATTTGGTTAGTGCCACCGAAGTAGCCGTACTTGAAATGAAGAAGTTGTTGAGACCATCCAAGAACATCAACTTGTTAAAGGTTTTTGTTGCTGCTCAAAAGGAATGGTTCGAATTGAGTGCTAAGAAATTAACTTCCTTATTGGACAGTTTGGACAAGATCGAAATTACCGAGGAAGAAGAAGAAGACTTTGAATGAGCTCGATTTCGTTTCTAGTATATAGTTCTATAATTTGTTTAATGTGTTGCCTATTGTTATTTATTCAATATAATCGAAGATGTCAGTAAAGCCAACCAACCATATCCGTTGCCATGCGATACCACTACTGTGAAGATCGACTATTGCTGTTTACAACCAAATGGTATCTACTCTGTTTCATTTGGTTTCACGTTGGAGCCAAACTAGTTTTATACTTGATTCATATCGGTTTCATTGGGGCAGCTAAATCCAAAAGCCCAAGTGAATTTGTTGATGTGTTCTAGACCGTTTCGGTTCCGTGTTAGGCATCAATTCCTTTGCTGATAAGGATAATGTGGTGAGAGGTACTGGCTTCTTTGCATATTCGCGATGACCTTATCGCAGATAATAATAAGCTGAAAAACTACCAACTACGCTATTTTCAGCAACGATGTCTACAGGGGAAAAGACCCAACCATCATATAACGACAAGAGAAATGTGGTCAACAAGGCTCATTTGATTGAGCCAATCATACGACATCGTATCCAGGACTCAATTTTCTACAAGCAGCACTTGTACTTGACCAACGAACTGACAATTCTTCCAGTGATTGTCAGCAACGTGAATTTCATATTTGGCACCAATGCCACGGGCAGTCCTTCGACATTTCTAAGTTGCTTGCTTCGGTTGCTCGAAATTGAACCTCTGAAGGAGGTCATATCAGTGTATTTGAACCAATTGGGATATAATGAATTCAAATACTTGACAGCTTTGATTCTCATATACATTCGGTTGGTTTACACTTCTGAAGAGGTGTACGTGATGTTTGACGAATATTTATCTGATTATCGTAAACTTCGAATGAAATTGAAGTCGCCCACTTTTGGAGACAACATGATCCCAGTGCATTTCACCCTTACCTACATTGATGTGTGGATAGATGACTTATTAACGAAGGAAAGGGTTGTCGATATCATTCTTCCACGTTTGGTGGATAGACAAACTTTGGTAGATAGAGGGGTAGTGGCACCAAGAAGGTATTTGGTGGACGAGAGTGACGAGAGTAATGATGACGCAAGTGCAGAAGATGACAGCTATGAAAGTGACAGTGACTGATTGAGAATAGGGATTTCTATTCATTGTATATTATTTTGAGATATCTCAATTAAATGTATATTATTGCTATCTATAATACATGTAAGTTACGTATTTTATTCACCATTTTCCAAATCCCCTGATTTCTCCAATTTCTCCTTGTTTTACCTTATGTTGGAAGGCCTTTCTCCTTAACCTCTAAAAGGGTAGGGATTCGTTTCTAGTTATTTTCATCTTGAAATGCATATAGTTTCCAAATAGAGTTGTAGATCCGCAACCTTGACAGCTTCGTGCGTTATGCTGATCTTGCATCGCAGACCGTTCAGGTTTGCAGCAATTGAAGTGACAAGTAAAATCCAAGCACTTATGGACTGCAGCTACCACTTGTTGTTATCATCTGTACTAGTTATAAATATTTGTCGAAAGCATCACCCTGTTAGCTGAATCATTTATATAAGCTCTGGGAAAATTTGTATCAATAAGCAAACATATACTTAGACGAAGAAGAACGCAGATTCAATTACTCTTTGGCTAGCAGCAATAATTTGAACTCCATTCTGATCCATTACTTCTAATTTACTCTGCTAATCTTGATTCCAGTGCCGGCTCATTTCCCTCCAGCTCATTTGTCCGCAGGTCTTCCTCCCTACTACCTTCACTGTATCCTCTTATTTGTTCTGTCAATTTCTCTAGGAGACAATCCAAACATTTCACTATGCCACCCCGTAACTGAGAAGCTGTCACTCCCTGGCTCTGTATCCACTCCTCCAAGTCGTCACAGCTGCACTCCCCAACAAATTCCAGACTGTCGGAGCTGGAGTCAGAGCAAGTCTCCAACCAAATGCCGGAATATTGAACAAAATTACCTTCCAATCCTTCCAGCACCTCCATATCTTGCTGCTTGCAACAATACTTCATCCACATAAGGCTGCAAAATATGCCTCTGAGTCACACCCGTGCACCTTGAAACCCGTACCTCATTTTACCCCCGTGCACCAGGACCCTATCGCGCTCGGGGCCCTTACATGGCTTGTCAACAATTTGGCAACTCCACTACTACTTTTTCTTCTTCTCCACCAGAATCTATGCTAATTTACCCGATATAACGGATTTTTATTCATGGCAATCACAGTGTTACCCCAGGGCAGTAACGCCAGCGTGGCGTCCGTGCACGAGGCGTCCAAAACGAAGATCATTAGCGTTGGTATTCTCTTCCTACTCTCATTATTCACTTTCGTCACCCAGACAGAATTCACTTCCCAGGCGTACCAACTTGGGTTTAGTGAGCCCATAATTTTGCTTTTGGTGACCCACGGATCATGGTGGTTATTGTGGCCATTGCAGGTATTAGTAATTTCCACTTGGAGAACGTTAAGCAAGGCCAAATCTCAGAGACAGGCTACAGCAACCGTTTCTTTAGGAGACGATCCCAGTAATATCCAGTATCAGCGTCTAAATTCAGTGTCGCAACTTTTAGACACAAATCAAAACCCGACAACTTCGCTGTTTGAGGTTCCTGTGACTCAAAAGCCCGTCAACTACATCAAATACTTCAAAAAATGTATTGTCAAGCAGGTACACAACGTTTATCATACGTCTATCTTGGTATACGAGGCCAATGTTAATGATGATAGGTCCGTTGATAGTCTCAATCACTTAATCGACCAAAACCCAAGGGTATCCAACTCCAGTTCCATCACAGAATGTGTTAAAACTTTTGTAGCTACTCCTTCTGCCCGTTACATTTTCGGCAAAACGTTGATTATTGCCGTCATTCTTACGCTTGCTGGGTCGACGTGGTATGGAGCCATGTCCATGACCTACGCTTCGGACGTGACTGCTATTTACAACTGCTCGGCCTTCACTGCCTATGCTTTTGCTATCCCATTGTTGAACGAGAAGTTCTCCTGGTTAAAGGCCAGCTCTGTTGTAATTGCCATTGCTGGAGTATTTATCGTGGCCTACTCCGATACCAGTAGTGCTGCCAAAAGAGAAGAAGAGGAGTTGTATCCCTATAGATTCTGGGGGAACTTGATCATTTTGATTGGGGCCATCTTATACGGTTACTACGAAGTGTTATACAAGAAATACACCTGTATTCCTGATCACTTGTCCAAAGTAATCACTCCTCGTCGTCAAATGACATTCGCTAACTTCATCATGGGATTATTGGGAATCTACACCTTCATTATCCTTATTTTCGTCATTGTATTTGCCCAGGTATTCCACATCCATAACTTCACCTTCTTTGACTATGGTGAGAACACTACCCAGATCTGGTTGTACGTATTTGGATCCATCGTATCCAACTTGTCCTTCAGTGCGCTGTTCTTGTCGTTGATGGCATTGACTTCGCCTGTATTGTCATCTGTCAGTTCTTTGTTAACCATCTTCCTCATTGGAGTGGTGGAATGGGTTTTGTTTGGCAACAAACTCAGTTTCCAACAATTGGTTGGAGACATTTTCGTCATCATTGGATTCACTATCTTGACCGCAGCATCTTGGAAAGAAATCAGTGAAGGTAATGACGATGATGACGTTGAAACTGTAAGTACATACTCTTTTGCTGTCAGCACAGACGGTTCATGAACAAACTTTATTTACATATATATAACAAATACCAAAATCCCATTTATTGTCGTAATATCATAAAAGATGTCGAAATGACATGTCTACATAATTTTGACCCCAAAATTCTCCTTTTTGTCAAGCATGAGTTTCGGATCTTTTTCTTGAGGAGCAGAACTTTGACCAAATTGGCTTGCTCCCGTTAATGGTTGCGGGAAGAACTTGATAGGACTCGAGATCCTACGCTTTTTACTCCAACTAGAGACGGGCTTTCTTGAAAATCCATCATGGCCAAACAAATATTCTTCCTCCACCTCTTCTGCATCATGAGTAGGACGACTGAAGAGGTTGGTTAATGCAATATACGGGTTGTTATCCAAAATTTCGATACTGGGGATGATAATATCCAACTGTACGTCGATTTTGACCTCCGTAGTATTGTCATCAAAAAGTTTGTACATGATTAACCGTTTATCTATGGTTGATGAGATCAAATAAATGGGATCAAACTTCGAAACATGGTTGGATTTACTCACTTTCTTTAAGTCATTATTGATAACAAATTTAATATTCATCATGGGGCCAAACTTCAAATTGTCGTAAAAATTAACAATTTCAAACGATTGCAAGTCAATTATCCCAATTTTGGACACAGTATCACTGTATAACAAATATCTATTATTGTTGAATGGAATCAAATTATTAATGGGGAATTGGGATAAATGGAATGTTCTTACGGGGTATACACCTTGTTTAATATCATAAATGGCCAAGTTACCAAATTGCCCGCCACAGGCAACCATGGTGGAGCCAGGCTGAATCTCGCCGAGATAGCAAGTGGAAATAATCCAGTTGGTAATGATGTCATTAGGGGAGGCTTTATATATGAAATCCTCTTGCCTCGAGCAAGAAATAAATTTAGGACAAAGCTTTTGCCTTGATGGCATAGCACCTCTTAAATTCAAGCCAGTTGAAGCTCTTCTAAACAATCTTCTGCCATCAGGAGGTTCGTAGGTCAAATTGATCGTTGATCGTAACTCACTTGACAATATCTGGATGTCTTGGTTGATCGAATCAAGCAAATTAGGGCTGCTGATTGAGAGTTCAACCTCATAGATTTTCAATTCGTTATTCTTTCCCGCAGATATAACTTTGAATTTATCGTTGGTGATCACCAGTAACTGGACTGTTGCTACTGGGCCCTCGATTAAATAAACTTTGTAACTCTCATCAGCATCATCATTGATCAAATCACGAAAAATTAGCTTTCCTTCACTCGAACAGCTGAATAAGTACTGATCATTGATAAACCCAATGGCAATGATTTCATCATTACTACGATTATTGGAGTTCTTCCATTCTTTGAACAACTTATAGTTCTTCTGTCTATTCGTAACCTTGGTTCCTTGGTCTACATGGTCCTCATATAACTGGATCAAACCCGAAGACCTGGCAATGGCCATATAATTCTTTTTCTGGAATTTGAATACGATGATTTTCTGGATGTAGTTCTTTTTTCCTTCCTGACAGAACTCTGCCTTTTCCTTGACAATAACCAGACTACATCCGGGGTTGGTCTTTAACCTAAGCACCTTCAAACTGCCATTGGTTTGGGCTGAAAGTAACAAATCCAAGCTCATAGCAACGAGATTCCTAAATAATTATCTGGATGATTCAGGTTACTGGTACGGGCTCCCAAATACAAACAATTTGGGCCCTAAGGAAAAACTGAGCTGAGATATACCAGCTGCTAAACTTTGCTGCCACTAATCCTGGTAGTGGTTACGTTTAAACTTAGCAATAGCCACAAGTATAACAAAAAACAACCCCAAACTTCAATAAAAAAAAACTAGCAAATGAAAAAAAACAACCTCCCAACTCAATTGTGTATGGTTTTAACTGTAATATACTCTGTTCGTTAGTATTTGGTGATGAAAGTGGTTAAGATTAGGAGAAAATGGGGTTTTTCTAACGATTTTGTAGTGGCCTCAGGGGAAGCGTGACTGACTGATTTTCGGGTGTTTTCGCAGCCGGGCGAGATTTAGGGCGAGGGCGGGCGGAGGTGGGTCCACGGCCACGCGAGGGGATCAAGGATGCGGGCAGAGCAGCCCAAAAAATGGGTCCAGGGGAACGAAATTCTGCCTATGGCGTTACCAATGGCATTTTGTTCTTTAAACTACACTTACTTCTACTTCTACTCTCTACTCTCTACTCTCTACTCTCTACTCTCTACTTTTAACTGTCTAGGTTCTTGTTAGCATTTCACTAATGTCATCATTTGCTACTGAGAAGTTGTTGTAGAAGTCCTGCTATTAGTACCATTAATTATTGTATGTAGAACTGAACTGTAAGGTATAATATATTAACTAGAAATAAACGGTATGCCAATTACTCTGGAATCGGTAACGCTTGAGGGTCTCCCCCTCCTCGTAGTGGCTTGACTATCCGAAGATTGAAGCCAACCTTGGGGGATATCGGTGACGAAACCGAAACTCTACGAGAAGAAGACGTTGGTGTCGTTGCCTGTTTGTTGTCATCAGTGGGTTGGTTATGAGAAGTGTTGATAGAAAGGACGTTGGGGGCATCATTGAGTTTATCCTTTACTGACAATAATTTAGACTCGAAATTCTTTGATTCATGGTTAATTTGGAGTTGCTGGTTGCTGAGAAGGAACTTGAGCTTACTGATTTTGGAGTCTCTGGACTCAATGATCTTCTCACTGAGAAGTAGATGTTTCTTGAGGTTGGTGTTGATCGATTCGACGTCATTTAATTTGTCATTAAGAAGGTGGAGAGCATTTTCAAGCTTGAACAACTTCAGATCATCCTGATGGCTCGATTTGAGGGTGTCCATTTTCATGGTTAACAAGTTTGCTTCCAACTCTGCAATTTTGTTGTCTCTTCTCTCGAGTTCTTCGGCATATGCTAGTCTATTCAGATTATTGGGCACTGGAAGCTTCGATGGAGTCCGTGGACTGGTTAGGCTATTTTTCTTCCAATATGGTGACTTACTAGTATCATTTCGAAGACAGAAAATGTCACTCTCTAGTTTCAGAATGTACTCCTGGTTCTTTTCGTTGATTTTTTCTAGCTGGGAGATCTTCAATTCTAGCTGGTTCACGCTGAGTTCGGGGTTTAAATGCACTTTGTTCTTGATGAATTTGGCTCGAGATCCAAATCGCAATGTCGAGAGCGTCTCCAACTCATTACTGGAACTAGGAGAGCAGTTTAGGATCAATGTTGTCTTGGAATTACCTCCCAATGATTCTTGGAGGATTCGGGTGAGCTTTGAATCACGATAGGGAACGTGAGTAGATTTGCTGTCGGTCAAATTGTTGATTACTAGCCCCAAAGTTGATAAGGAGCTGTTAATTTTCTTTGCTTCCTGCAAACTTTGTCCGAAAGTGGCTGATTTGGTGACTTTTTCAGACCCTGCTAAATCTACAAGAAACAAACTACTCTTTTTGGTAGTTTCGGTATCCAAATTCTTCTGGCTGAGTCTTATTTGGAAGATAGCATGCGATCTGGAGGACTCAAAGTTCATATTAGTGGACATTACGGCTCTATTCTTCAGACCCAGCTTCAAAACCTGCAAAAGTTCGCTAGAACTGCTAACAAATGCTTGCGAAAGACCCTTGACGTAGATTCCATTGGCTTTATCTTCATGAATCGAGAATTGTGTGGTTGAGTCTGTATTTAATAGGTCCTTTATCTGCTCCATGTATATCTCAAAATAGCACACTGAGACCGTATATTCGATGTTATTGGCACCGAGTTGGATGAGACTAAACAAATCATCAGTTATACGAGGAATAATACCCTTTTCACTCGCGGTTCCATACATAGTATACGATTTACCTGATCCCGTCTGTCCATACGTAAGAACAGTTCCATTGTATCCATTCAAGAATTCTCGAAGCGTCTGTTGCACACAACTGGTATAAACCACTTCCTGAGACGAATCAGCATCTAGTACACGATCCAAGGTGAACGAATTACCTGCTATAACCACGGTTTCGTTATCTACAACCTTGACATCACGGGTCTCGTGACTCAACGATGGCCTAAACCGGCAGATGACCTGGATATTTGAATTATCGTCAGTAGCAGACAAATTGGGTGATTTCATGGGTGAATCAAGCGTATCCACAGGATTCCATGAGGCCTGTCGAGGAGTTGTAGCGAGCATATTGGGGGAGTTGGGGCTCGAAATTGGGCAGAAATAACTGAAAGTCGTCAAACAACAACAAGAACGAGGAATCGGTTAACGAGGAACTACTGCACCCTTCGTAGTCTTGGTAATTATCATGCTACGGTAACAGCGTAGGATTCTCTTCACAACTGATGAATTGTTTTGATTTTGTGGTAATCGCGTCTCATGGTGCACGGGTTTGTGGTTGGCCGAACGTGGTGCACGGGCTTGTGAAGTTTACGGATGTTCAACTTGTGGTGTTTGGGCTTTTGGTGTACTGGTGTGTCGCAGGCGATGGCTGTTGACTCGTCCGCCAGGTGACTCCGGCCCCCCTCCACCTTTGAACTGCTACTCCAGATTTCAGCTTCCTACCCTCTATAAGACTGTGGGCCCATCCCATACCCCGTTCGACCCATTTAAC
The DNA here is from genome assembly GCA_003708205.2 of Isabelozyma gotoi. NCBI lineage: Eukaryota > Fungi > Ascomycota > Pichiomycetes > Serinales > Metschnikowiaceae > Isabelozyma > Isabelozyma gotoi. The sequence goes on along the minus strand of PPNP02000018.1, from coordinate 270,448 downwards.
ACCCGTTTCCTTGGCCATTTCCCTGGCCAAAGCCCGTCCCCTGGGGCCCGACTGTCAGCCGGAAAAATTTTCAAAAATTACCACTGCACACGTGACTCAACATCAATACTTCAGTTAGGCCTGAGTCGCATTAATTTTATTAAGTACGATGATTCATAGCTGTGAAAAATCTATATAATGGCTAAAAAAAAAGACTAGCTTTTTTCCTAGCCACCTTGTTTTTCTTTAACCATCAACTATGTCTACTCCTCAACAAATTGCCCAGACCTTCCAGAGATCTTTGAGCATCTCCGGATCCTCCCCAAATGCGGTTTCCACCTCCCCTACCCAATCATACTTAAACCAGTACTTTCCTGGTACCCAACAACACAAGGCCTCCAAAGCATTGAAGCCTTTCTCTACTGGAGACATCAAGATTCTTTTATTGGAAAACGTGAATGTCACCGCCATTGAAATCTTCAAAAATCAAGGTTACCAAGTCGAATTCTACAAGAGTTCATTACCAGAAGACGAATTGATTGAAAAAATCAAAGATGTCCACGCCATTGGTATCAGATCCAAGACCAAATTGACCGAAAAAGTGTTATCTCACGCTAAGAACCTTGTGGTCATTGGATGTTTCTGTATTGGTACCAACCAAGTCAATTTGGAATACGCTGCTAAGTCTGGTATTGCCGTTTTCAACTCTCCTTTCTCCAACTCCAGATCAGTGGCTGAATTGGTGATTGCTGAAATCATTACCTTGGCTAGACAATTAGGTGACCGTTCTATCGAATTACACACCGGAACCTGGAACAAAGTCAGTGCTAAGTGTTGGGAAATCAGAGGTAAAACCTTGGGAATCATTGGTTATGGTCATATTGGTGCCCAATTATCTGTTTTGGCCGAAGCCATGGGTATGAACGTTATCTACTACGATGTGGTTATGATTATGTCCTTGGGTAACTCCAAACAAGTCGATACTTTAGACGAATTGTTATCTAAGGCCGATTTCATCACTTGCCACGTTCCTGCCACCCCAGAAACCAACAACTTATTGAGTGCTCCTCAATTTGCTGCTATGAAAGATGGTGCCTACGTGATCAATGCCTCCAGAGGTACTGTGGTGGATATTCCTGCTTTAGTGCAAGCCATGAAGTCTGGTAAAATCGCCGGTGCTGCCATCGATGTTTTCCCTCACGAACCAGCCAAGAACGGAGAAGGTTTGTTCAACAACCAATTGAACGACTGGGCCGAAGAATTGACCTCGTTGAGAAACGTTATTTTGACTCCTCATATTGGTGGTTCTACTGAAGAAGCTCAATCAGCCATTGGGGTTGAAGTTGGTGCTGCTTTGACCAAGTATATCAACGAAGGTAACTCTACTGGTGCCGTCAACTTCCCAGAAGTTTCGTTGAGAGATTTGGACTTGGATCAAGAAAACTCTGTCAGAGTGTTGTACATCCATCAAAACGTTCCTGGTGTTTTGAAGACCGTCAACAATATCTTATCCAACCACAATATTGAAAAACAATTCACCGACTCCAGAGGTGACGTTGCTTACTTGATGACTGATATCTCCGATGTGGATAATGCTGATATCAAGTCCTTGTACGAACAATTGGAACAAACTCCATACAAGATTGCCACTCGTTTGTTATACTAAACCTTATATAAACTAATTAATACGCTACTGACGACTCGTAGAGGTATTTTCTGCTAACAGGAGTGAAATGGCCCAAGGCCATGGCCTTAGCTAAAGCAATGGCTAGTTAGGTAGACCTTTGCAGCAATAGAATATAGTAAGCCAAAGACCGCACACAAGAGTATACCAGTCCCATATCGATTTCTCTACTCTCCCTCTCCCTTCTCTTTCTTCTTCACCTTCACCTTCACTCCACCTTCGCCTCCATCTTCCCTTCATCTCTCTTCTTGCTTTCGTTCTTCGTTTCGTTACTTCCACTTCGTATACCGGGCCGTACACCCGTGCACCAGTTTTGCAGCAGGTCGTGCACCGCCCAGCGTGCGACGTCCGCTACTGGTGGCAACACCGATAACTAACCCAACTTCTTCTAATCATTTCATTCTCCAATCATTAACATTGTCATCCTCCAGCAATCACGATGGCATTGGTTTCAGCAGCACCATACTTGGCGCTATTAAATGAACAGGACTCAAGCTTAAAACAATACGCTTTGACCTCGCTCAATGACGTGGTGGATCAACTCTGGGCAGAAATCGCCAATAACATCACTGACTTGGAAGACTTGTACGAAGATGAATCGTTTGAGAAAAGAGCATTGGCCGCATTGATTATATCCAAGGTTTACTACAACTTGGGTGATTTTGAAGCCTCCGTTAAGTACTCCCTTTATGCTGGTAGTGAGTTTAATATCGAAGAACAATCCCAGTATATCGAAACCATTGTATCCCAGTGTATCAATCTTTACACCTCGTTGTCCCAGAAGAGTTTTGATGATGATTCCGTGGAAATTGACGAAAGATTGAAGGGAATTTTCGAAAAAATGGTGAATAAATGTATCAAATCCAATGATTTGAAGTTAGCATTAGGAATTTCCTTGGAAAGTTACCGTTTGGATATCGTAGAATCAATTTTAACCAAACAAATTGCTAAAGACGAAGAAAACGCCCTTAATTTGATCAATTACGTGTTGGTTTGTTCAAATACCGTTATTAACAACGGACATTTCAGAACCAAAGTTCTTAATAATTTGATTGATTTATTATTATCATTAAAGAAAAACGCTGATTTCTTCACTATCTTCAAGATTATTGTTCAGTTGAATGACTCCAAATTGGCCACTCATTTGTTTAAAATCTTGATTAAAAAGGGTGAAAAATTAATTGCCTACCAAGGAGCTTTCGATTTGGTTAGTACTGCCACCCAAGAATTATTGGACAGCGTAATTAATAACTTGAAGGCTGACGAATCATTTGAACCATTGGAAGCAGCACAATCTAAATTATTGTTAATTTTGAGCGGTGTTCCAACCTGTGATTTGGATATCACCTTCTTGTACGAAAACAATAACACCGACATCACCATTTTGAATAAGACCAAAAACTTATTGGAAGGTAGAAGTTCCATTTTCCATTCTGCCGTCACTTTTGCAAATGCTTTTATGCATATGGGTACTACTGATGATTCCTTCTTCAGAAAGAATTTGGAATGGTTAGGTAAAGCTACTAATTGGTCGAAATTCTCCGCCACAGCTGCCTTAGGTGTGATTCACAAGGGTAACTTATCCCAAGGTCGTAATATCTTAAAACCATACTTACCAGGTTCTACTGGAGCTCCTCACACCAAGGGGGGTTCTCTTTTTGCTCTTGGACTTATTTTCGCTGGTCACGGAAGAGAAACCATCGACTACTTGAAACTGTTCATTGATGAACATGGTAACACCGCTGGATCTCCTGAAACTGACGTGATGTTGCATGGAGCTTGTCTTGGTAGTGGGGTTGCTGGTATGGGATCTAATAGTGAAAGTCTTTATGAAGCATTAAAAGTCGTCTTATACTCTGATTCTGCCATCTCAGGTCAAGCTGCTGGTTTGGCAATGGGTTTGGTTATGTTGGGTTCAGGTAATCAAGAAGCTATTAGGGATATGTTAACCTACGCTCAAGAAACTCAACACGAAAACATCATTCGTGGTTTGGCCATTGGTATCGCATTATTAAACTACGGTAGAGAAGATGCAGCTGCTAGTACTATTGACGAATTATTAAGTCAAGAAAGTGCTATTTTGAGATATGGTGGGGTATTCACCATTGCTTTGGCTTATGCTGGTACTGGTAATAACGGAGCCATCAAGAAATTATTACATTTTGCTGTTTCGGATCCTTCTGATGACGTCAGAAGAGCTTCGGTGATGGGATTAGGTTTCTTATTGATCCGTGATTACACTGCTGCTCCTCAAATTGTTGAATTATTATCACAATCGCATAATCCTCATGTTCGTTACGGTACGGCGTTGGCTTTAGGTATATCCTCTGCCGGTAGAGCATTGCCTGCTGCTATTGAAGTGTTGGAACCTTTGACTAAAGATCCAGTTGATTTTGTCAGACAGGGAGCCATTGAAGCTACTGCTATGATCTTGATTCAACAAACAGATAAATTGAATCCAAAGGTTAAATCCTTCAACAAATTATATGCCGATACCATCAAAAATAAACATGAAGATGCTTTGGCTAAGTTCGGAGCCACTTTGGCTCAAGGTATTATTGATGCTGGTGGTCGTAATGTTACCATCAACCTTGAAAACTCGCAGACCAATACTTTGAATGTTAAGGCCATTGTTGGATTCACTGTTTTCGCTCAATCATGGTACTGGTTCCCATTAGCACATTTCTTATCGTTATCATTTTCTCCAACCTCAATCATTGCTGTGAGAGAAGACCTCAAAGCCCCACAATTCTCCATCAACGTTCATACTAGACCAGAGTTATTCCTGTATCCACCAAAGGTTGAAGAATCCAAGGAGAAACAACCAGATAAGATTGCTACTGCTGTTTTGTCGACCACTGCTAGAGCCAAGGCTAGAGCTAAAAAGAATCAAGCTAAGAAACAAGACAACGATGATGACAAGATGGAAGTTGAAAAGGATACTTCAATTGTAGCAGACAAGAGTAAAACTGAAACTGAAGATAAAGATGTCGAAAAAGAAGGTGACAAGGAAGCCAAAGATGATAAAGAAGTAGCAGTGATTCGTTACAGCGAAGTTCCTTACAAGATCAACAATTTGTCAAGAGTATTACCAGCACAATCCAACTACGTGTCATTCACCAATGAAAGATATATACCAGTGAAGAGATTCAGAGGTGGAGGAGGCATCATTGTGGTGGAAGACACCAAGCCAGACGAAAAATCGGAAATCATCAAAACCGTTAGACAATTGAACATCACCGAAGCTCCTCAACCCGAACCATTCGTATTGAGTGGAGAAGATTTGGAGACCGACGATGAATAATGGTGTATAATACATAAAAGATTGAATAAAACATATTAGAAGCATATTGTAGTCATACAGAACAGAAGTAAACATATTAGAAGCATATTGTAGTCATACAAAACAGAATTAAACATATACAAAGACGGGCTAAACCTGAACGTAGGCCGTCACAGGACGGTGGTCACTCATCAAGAATCCGTTGTACTCCGAGGGAAGTACTTCATGCTTCAAGACAACAGTGTTTCGAGGAACCCAAATGAAGTCAATACACTTTTCCTTCTGCTTAGGATCGAACCCAGTATCCGTAAACTCGTAGCCCTTTTTCTCCTGACAGTTACAAGAGGTATCATTAAGAGTTTGGGCCAATGTACGATAGGCAATTTCGTGCTTTTCACTATTGAAGTCTCCCGAAAGCACAGTGGCCCCGGCAGATTTACTCATGATATCCACTATCTGCTTAGCTGAGTTCTCCTTGGCCAATTGACCTTTATGGTCAAAATGAGTGTTCAAGAACGTCACTATTTTCCCCAGGTACCGGTGTTTAACCACCACGATAGTGACGATTCTTTCGAATGCAGCATCCCAACCTTTGCTGGGGCGATCAGGGGTGGTGCCCAACCACTTGGTTTGCCCAGAGAGAAGGTCCCAATCGGTATTCTTAAACAAAATAGGAGCAAACTCACCTTTTGCCTGGCCATCGTCTCTACCTACCCCGTAAAACGACCATTGTGGACCCAATCCTATCAAAATATCATTCAATTGGTTCTGCTTTACTTCCTGAAGACCTACCAAGGTGGGAAGGTTCAGGGATACCGCGTAGTTGATGGCAGCTACGATTCCATCCTTTCTCACTGACCACGGCCTCTCGTTTTCCATGGGATTGGTAGCGTCTTGTCTGATATTATGACTGTAGACTTGAACTGTAATGGGACGAGGGTCTGGAGGAACAGAGTGATGGGATGGTTCGAGATGAGTGGAAGCGTAGCTGGGGCTGGAGGTGTAGCTAGAGGGAGGATGACTGGATGATGAAGAGTTAGAATTGCTCATAACCGAGCTAGCTTTCTTCTTAATTTGCTGTTCGATGAATTGTTGACCAGCGGCCTTTACCAATGACTTAACGAGTCTTCCCATGTTGAATTGGATGAATTAGGGCAGAAATTAGATGGGAATTGCAGTCAATTTATGGAAAGAAGACAGGATAGAAAGCCTCGTTTTTTTTCACGTAAACGTAAATTTTGCGGTCGAATGACTAAAATTCGAGATCTAAGATCGCAGAATTAAACTTTAATTTATCACGCAAAAAAACGGTACAGCCTTGCGAAAGGAGGGGAGCTGATAAGAAACTGCAAGTGAAGCATTCGGGTAATGAAGATCAAGCGAAACGAATGACGAACTGAAGGAGTAAAAATAGATTGGTCCACTTGGGGAATGCTGTAACAGTCACGTGCCCTTAGTAAGTTAATGTTTTCCTTTCATCTTCGTATCTGTCTAAGAGTCATGCAAGGAAGATTTAATGACATTGGAGATATAATAAAGTTGCAAGATGAGGTATTGTTCAGAGTGTGTTGTGTAGAGATACAGCCTGATTATACCAAATTTAACTCTCTGTATTGGGGATGGGTGTGGGTTGGATGTGTTGGAGCATACGAACGAGTTTTGAAAGCTATGATTAAGAAGGTTCTGCGGACTATTGTTAGCTCTGCTTCTTCGTAGTTTCTGCTTATACGTGGTTTCTGTTTTTACATAATTTCGGCTTCTACATTGTTTCTGCTTCTACATTGTTTTTGTTTCTACATAGTGTTTTGTATAATAGCTGCGAAAGGAAAGGAAAATATCTATAAATCCCCATAAGACAATCCCACATAAGTATTGTAATTTTAATTCGGGCCATGCTGATCAGGAGCAATAGTAGGGACCGTTGGACCTCTGCTTTATTAAGCATTAATGATAGATACATTGTGGGGACTTGTGGGGACTTGTTCAGGTTAAGGTATTCGGGTCTCTTCAAGTATGATACCATACTCTATCCGATATTATGCATACCTGTTCAGTCTAAATGTATGACCAGTTGCAAGACTAGGTTAGTAGCTACAATGTTTGCTGATTATGTCTTTTTTGCAATATTGTCAATTTTTTGCGCATTGCTGCAAATTTAGATTATTTGGAAGAACCTTTCAGTGCGTTCAAACTATCAAACAAATGATGAGAAAATGTGACAATCTTTATCTAACTGAATTATTGAATGTCACCATAAAATTTAATACAATCCTTTAGAAAGATTGGTCTGGGTGTGCTATTCTGTGCAGTAAAATTACAATGGGCCCAAAGGACCATAGGAATGGGATACACCAAGCTTTGAGGTGCATTGTTATTTTCAGAGGCTCCTAGCTAGTACTGGACGACCAAGCCTCAAAATTCCTTTAAAATTTCTCCAGTTTGTCATAATAAGCGTCGATTGGAAGAAGTGTATAGATTTTCGCTATGTAGTTTCACTTTTTTCAGACAGAAATCCGGTGTATTTGCTGTATTAATAAGCTTACTTGTTTCTACTAACATTATCTCTTCATACGAATTAGAGATTTTAGTATATACCAGGGGATATTGAAGTTGTCCGTTACAAAAATCTGGCTGTTTTTTATATATGGGTAGGAGGGTAGGATTTTTTTTCAGCTGGTCCTTGTCTTCCCACTCGGTCCCATCTGTCTACCCCCCCTCAGATCAAAAAACGGGCGTGTGGTCTAGTGGTATGATTCTCGCTTTGGGCGACGGCACAGTTAACTGCGCTGACATACAAGCATGCGAGAGGCCCTGGGTTCAATTCCCAGCTCGCCCCTTTTTTTTCGCTCTGCGCCCCCTGCTAAATCCCCATACGGAAGCACTCGCACTCTCCGGCGATCCCTGGGGAAAATCAGAAGACCCATGCACCGCCCGCGCCTGAATAGGAAAACTAATGATTTTCTTCTGTAAGGGTGGCCGGAACAAAAAAATCAGCCAGCAACTCCCTCTTTCTTTACGAATCAACGGACTTGTAACGTTTTTAAGGGGAAAAATCATCATGGGACTTAATAATCCAATTCCCAGAAGCTTGAAGAGTGAGTCAAGGTATGTTTTGGGCAATTTTTCATCGCCATCCCAAAACGGGATTTAACCTCTTGCCATACGATTACTAACAGCTTTCTTATAGAAAAGCCGCTAAGGTTCTTTCTTCATTCATTAAACCGAATCAGGTGGCGGGTCCGGATCAAATCATTCCACCCAAAGTCTTGAAAAATGCTAAAGGTTTGGCCATTATCACCGTGTTGAAAGCCGGGTTTCTCTTCTCAGGAAGAGCGGGATCCGGGGTTATCGTAGCCAGATTGCCCGATGGTAGCTGGTCTCCTCCTTCTGCTATTGTCACTGCCGGTGCTGGGGTAGGAGGTCAAATTGGGGCCGAAATCACCGATTTCGTGTTCATTCTTAATACTAAAGCTGCTGTGGACTCTTTTGCCCAAATGGGTTCGGTCACCTTGGGTACTAACGTGTCTGTGGCTGCTGGTCCTTTGGGTAGAAACGCTGAAGCCGCCGGTACCGCTTCTTTAAAGAGTGCCTCGGCCGTTTTTGCTTATTCCAAAACCAAGGGTTTGTTTGCTGGTATCTCCTTGGAAGGTTCTGCTATCGTGGAGAGAAGAGAAGCCAATCGTAAATTCTACGGAGAAAACTGTAAGGCTCGTTTCATTTTATCAGGAAGAGTAGAAGCTCCTCCAGCTTGTGATACTCTTATGAGAGTGTTGGAAAGTAGAGTGTTCAACGACAGATTGCCTTACGATGAAGATGAAATGTATGATGATGATTACTATAATGACATTCCTTCTGAATTCTCTGACTCTACCTCCGAATACTCATCTGCTAATCGTTCCACCAGAAGAAGAAGAAGCACCTTGGGATCTGCCGGAGGTAGAAGACGGTCCTCCGATGACTACTCAGACGATTACTCAGATGAAGATGATAATTATAACGGTTACAATAGACGTAGGGGAGAATCGTCAAGAAACTATAATAGAACCAACACCAACAGTCGAAAATCAGCCTGGGAAGATGACATTTATGATGGCTCTGCTGCCAGCTCCAGAAGACGTGCCAATAGTGACGTAGACAACTTGAGTTCTCGTTTCAGTAACTCCAGAATCAGTAGCAGCAACGGCACTTCCAGTCCTTCCAGACCAAACTCCAGTAAGCCCAACTTCAATGGTGCTGCTAAGTCCAATCAGGCAATTGCATTGTACACTTTCAAGGGAGAACAGAGTGGAGATTTACCTTTCACCAAGGGTGATGTCATTGATATCATCAAGAAATCAGATACTTCTGATGACTGGTGGACCGGTAGAAACAACGGTGCCACAGGTATCTTCCCTGCCAACTACGTGGAATTAATCTAGACACCATCAAAAATTTACGAATAGTCTGTGACCAATAGAGTCATTTCATATACTTGTGTACTATAAAACAAAATACTGACTAACTAGTGGGCATTGGCCCGCAGATATGTAGATGCTTCTGTATAGAATAATGTAACTGTTTGCAACCATACTGAGTTATTGTAATTGACTATAAATGTTGTGAGATCATGCTGCTTACAGTAGATAGCTCTCTAGTTACTCTTTAGCTGTCTATAGTTATTTAATACCTCTAGTCTGCTTTGAATACATGGTGGACGAAGTGGTCAACTACTACCTTACCCTCGTCAAAGCTGGGGTCTGCGTACCTGACAATAGCAGCAGCATGACTGGCTTTGGAGTGGGTAATAAGTACTGGATACTTATTCCACTTCAAAGAATTAAGCTTGTCCACGATATATTCCTGATAGTCATGGAGATCAAGTCTGAAAGGGTCAGCATTATCTGACTTTTTGGAGTTTTCTGACCGCAATAGAGGGTCCAATTGAGGTATCGTGGGTTCGTACTTGTTGGCGTAATGGTTATAGGCTTCGTTATTCATGGCATCAAAAATTGACTCGACAAAATTGTCAGTCTGGTCCCCCACAGTGTTTTTAATATCTCTTCCCAAGGTTTCTAAGTACAGTTCATTATCATTATCATTATCATATTCATTTTCTGGTTCATCTTTTATTGGGGTTGTTACTGACTCCTCGCTGGGCATATGGATATCAAGAGCCACAGAAGTAGCATCGTCACTGATATATTCGTACAAGTTTCTCAAGCTATTCCTACCATCACGGAAGAACTCATTGACTCTTCTGTTCAACTTAAATCGCTGGAATATGGACGATCCAATGAAACTAATGGCCCACAATGGAGTGAAAATCACCAAATTTCCCAATACTTTCACCCAATTGAATTTACGATGGAGAAAATTGCCAATTCTGGTCTCATCCGGGTTGATCACGTACTCATGAGTCTTTTCTTTGGTCGAATCCTTGAAGCTAATGGGCTTTTCAAGGTCTATTACTACCGGATCATAGCCTTCAATGTAACCAACTTGGTATACAGAGGGATCCTGGTTCACCATGGAGAGAAATGGGTCCCGATTATCAATGGCAGAAGTGTACCAACAGGTTCTCTTATCATTAATGATATTAGCGTACAATGAATGGTATTTAAATCCCAGTAACGCCTTGAAAAACACCGAATTGGGGTCCGCCATCCACACAAGAAGGGGGAGGTGGTTTGAATTTTCATTATTATTAAAGGAGATGCTTTTAGAGTCTTTTAAGAACAATTGGGTGCCTGAATGGGCTAAGAAGTAGGGAGTGAAGTTATTGAAGATCTTGCAACTGATTCCGTTACCTGGATTCAAAACCCCCACATGGGGAGAACAAAAGGTGACGAAATTGATGGGTTTGATGCTTTCAAAGTATTTCTGGCTGTATAAGACTCCGAGGGCATATCTGGAGATCAATCCGCCTAGCGAATAGCCTACAATAGAGAATTTAGTTATGGTGTCCTCTTCACCTTCATTAAGCCGAGCGGTTTCGTGCAATATTTCATCTGAAATCCTCTTACCATTAACGTCGATTCCATCATAAGTGAGGAAGCCAGAGTGAGATCCTGTTTTGTAGACAACGATTTGTTCGTTGGGATCACTAGGGGTTATATTCTGCTTGATTTGGGACTCGATGTATTCGAGATGGGACGAATTACCCCAAAGCCCATGCACCAACACCACAAGATGATAATTGACCATAGTTTAAACTTCTGGAGAATTTAGAAAGGATCTGAAATAGACTGTAAGTACTGGAAATCTGAAAAGAATCTGAAACGGGCTGAAACTGCTATGAGCTAGTTTAAAATATTGTGCAGTGGAGTGGTTAATGCAGTTGCTTGACAGATGTGTCAAAAGGAAAAGTCTTCTTAAGCGAAGCAAGCAGGAAAAGTTTTGGGAAGAAAAAGGTAGTTAAATAAAAATGGCTGAGGCTATCTACCAATGCGGATAAGATAAAGCAGGCCGAGAGCGAGGGTTCCCGAAATGGACTGACAGCTGCGGGTGTCGGGATTAGACGTAAGAACAGGAGATTATACGGTAGGTGGCGTCAAATTGACAGGTGAGTGATAGCGAAATGACGTGAGGCGATAGAGAGTTGATAGCCAGAGGGTATGGATATGGCAGTAAAATGAAAAGATGATATGGGGAGGTTTTAGGTGGAGCACAACGCGTGCTATTTAAGGTTATGGGACCACAACGTAGATCACCAGGGAGAAATTTGAGGATATAATTAGAGAACATATTTATAGGAGTAGACGAGAGTAAGAGGGTTGTTTTTGGATAGTGAAGAGCAGTATAGGGTGTTTTTCTGGGACGCCACGAGTGGAGAATCAGTGAAGTAAAGATACTCGACTGAGAAGGTAGAAATATCGAATGTAGGGTCAAATTTTAGAAGGAAGAAAACCCACAGCTAACCAGAGAAAGTATCCATGACAGACAAATGCACCGCTGTCAATTTACTGTAATGGAAGAAATGAGGTCCGTAATTAGAGAGGTCCGGTTATGAAATAGTGCTGTCCAGCATTGTCTACATTATAACAGTTTCAACTAAATATCGTTTATTTGCATGTAGCTATTCCTACTCTTACTATCGTCGTAGTTCTTTCGTAATGACTTGAAATAAGAACCTACCAGATTAGAGAAAAGACATGGATTTTTGGTCCATTGCTTTTGCAATATCAGATTTATTCCATTCGATCTGATTTTCATTTTCTATCTTCTTATCTCCTTACTTATTTCCTTTCTTCTTCTTTATTCGTATTATTTTGAGCACCTGTCTTCATTTCTTCGCTTCATTGAGTTCCGCTTAAGCCAGTGAGCTCTCTTCTGGCTGCTGCATTCCTACCAAAAGCAAGACTGCTGGGATAATATACATCCAGTACTTTTGGATAAACGGTCTTGTATCCAATTCTTCCTCTACAACTCTCTCGGTTTCAATTTGCACTTCATTTCCGTCTTCGTCAACCACTGTTTCTTTGACCGTCACTGTTTTTGTTGATTTTGGAGGTCCTTGGCTGGCTTGTTTGGTAGCATGAACTGGATTGAGGTTTGGAATGGGTTGCTGAACAGCAGAACTAACGATTATGTTGTCCTGTTCGCCAATTCTGTTGACTAGAGCGATCTGATCAACTTCGTCATCACGATTTAATTGAAGCTTGATGCTTTTGCCGAATAAAATTGGCTCGTCAGAGTTTACAACGGTATATGTGAAGCAATCATGTCCCTTTAAGTCATTGGTTCCAATGCAGTAGTCACCAGCACCAACCACATCCTCTTTACCAGTGAAAAGGGCAGTTTTATCAGCCTTATTGTAGTGGACAGATCCAATTGGAATTAACTTGGAAGACTGTATTGATCTAGCGAATATCTCATACAAGTTGTCCTCAGCCACCACGCTAGTAACGAAGCTGAGGAAGAGTAGTAACAAGACGTTTGCTGTTATTCTGGCCATGCTGGGGTGTTTTAGCTGGAGAAGAGAGTAGTTCTGATAAGCGTGCGAAGCTCACGATATGAAAAATGGACTCAGCTCAAGTAATGAAGAGGGATTACGTAAGTAGTAGTAGTAGTAAAAAAGAAGTATAAACTATATGATAGAGCCAGAAATGTAAAGACTGTAGAATTGAAGGATTGAGAGAATGGAAGAATTGAGAGGACGAATTGAGAGAACAGAATATAAGATTTAGAGTGGAGTAGCTTCTGCTGCCTATATTAAGTGAAAAATGGACTACAATCTATTCAGCACGGTTTACTATGTGATTATTAGTTAATAGATATCGGTAAACGGTCCATTCCACCAAGAGCTACATTATAGTAACATAAATTACGCATTTACCGTATAAGGTCTTGACTATATACAATTATTAGACACAACTATCAGAACATCATCACAACAAACTGTTCATTAGTTCTCTAATTTCTCCCTATGTACATTATTGGAGGCATTTCGACATAAGCAAAGCAGCAGCAACACTGACATTCAACGAATCCACAATTCCATCGGGTTCTCTACGTCCCTTTTCCAACCCCACAAGAAAGTCAGATTTCAATTTCATGTTGGTTCTGATTCCACTTCCTTCGCTTCCCATAACCAAGAGCATTGGTGCCTTGTGGAGCATTCCTGGAAGTTCACTAGTTTCAATGAACTTATTTTCAAGTTGCTTATAATGTTTTGTCTTGCTCTGCTCTTCGTTAGGCATGGCATCAGTACTCACCACTAACCACCCATTTTGCTTTACTCCGTCTATAAACTTGAACGGATCTTCAGCCTGGTAGATAGACATGAGATCAAGGGCCCCAGCACTGGCTTTAGCAGCCACGGGTCCAAGTTTAGCGGTGTCGTAGTCGGGAACAATAACGAAATCTACTCCCAAGTAGTACGCGGACCTGATTATGGCACCGGCGTTCTGCGGATCGGTGATTCCATCAAGATACAATCCTATGGGCTGTCCGGTTCCGTGTCTGGCCAATTTGTGGTGGATATCGTTGGTAGTATTGTAGAGATCATTATGAAGAGTTACAGTATACTCTCCTTCATTTTCCACTCTAGCGAGAGTCTTTATCACTGGCAACGTGAGCTTTTTCGTTTCCAATATGACTCCGTTATGAACTCCATTATTACTTAAGCGAGCAAGTTGTTGTTTGTCGTAATCATCAACAATTTTAATCCCGTAGTTCTTACAAAGTTTTTTGATGGCACCAAAATTGTCATTTTTCGACTTTTGGGTGCTGGAAAACAACTTACTGAAGCCTCCTCGTTTATTAGCCGTTAGAGCACTCATCACGGCATGAGTTCCGTACACGTACTCGCTAAGAGGGTTCTGGAAAGCAGCTCCAAACGATCTGGGATTCATATCCCGGGGTCTGGATGGGTATTCTCGGTCATTTCTCTGCAGACGAGCTCTTCTCTGGCGTTCTACTTTATCATTGAGCTTCCTTCTTTCCAGGTCACTGATATTACTGTACTTTCTTTGGAAAAATTCGTCTTTAGACATACCTTTCACTTCCCATGGTTTCTTATCTTGTTTTTGCGTGGGGAAGTTGTTGTCAAAGGATCTTCCACTTCTTTCGCCTCCATTCTGGGAATTCTGGAGTTTGACAGCGGGCCGTATAGCAGCAAGGGGGCCGGAACGAGTAGAAAGCGTTCTGACCGTGGGCTTTAGCATTTCTGGAGAGGAGATGTGATGATTGCAATTTTTTTTGACTCGCACTGAAAATAGTAGTGAGAATAAATAATAGACAGGATAAGAAGGTGAAGTAGGAAGGTGAAGTAGTCAGAGAGAGTATAAGAGAAAGTATAAGAGAGAGAAGAAGAGTAAATAAACTGATAAGTCCAGAAAGGAGAGCTGAGGAGAAGAACTTTTGTAAAACTGGCGTTTTGTAGAACTGGCGTTGACTTCGTAGTGGCAGAGTCAGTGTAGACAGCATGATGATCAAAGAATGATAATGAAGAGTAACTAGCAAGAGGAAGAGACAATGAAGAGAAGAGGATATTAAGGAATAAATGGAGTAAAGAGGTAGTACTAAACAGATATTGAGAAGACCTATTCATAAATAGATAACAATTCTTCACTCATTAAGAGATCAATGAAACCCATTGCCCTGTCTAATTATGGTCATTATCTCTCCATTTGAATCTCTACACTCTCTGCTGACACTTGTCTATTCTCAATAAATAGTATATACAGAATTAAATTAGAACAAAACCCCTTTGGTACTTGGCACCTCGTTGGTTCCATTACTAGAAATGGCCTCTTTAATGGCAACTGCCAACGCCTTAAAAGCTGATTCTGCTCTGTGATGATCATTGAACCCTCTCAAACAGTCCACGTGAAGAGTAATAGCTGCTCCCTGCGCAAAACTCTCGAGTACATGGGGAATCATTTCACACGATAAGTCTCCAATTTTCTCTCTCTTCAAGCCGAGTTCTATGACAGCAAATGGACGATTTGACAAGTCGACTACAGCTCTACTCAAAGCCTCATCCAATGGAGCAAAACCAGTACCAAATCTCTTGACACCTCTTACCTGACCCAAGGCTTTATGGAAAGCAAGCCCCAAAGTAATAGCAACATCTTCAGCAGTATGGTGATCATCGATGTGGAGGTCTCCGATACATTCGATGAGCAAGGACCATCCGGAGTGCTTGGCCAAAGCGTGAAGCATGTGGTCAAGAAACCCAATCCCGGTTTGCACTTGAATAAGTTGAGAAGAAGTGGCCTGGGTAGCGTGGTCATCGTCGTCTTTCGGTGGTTTATCGCCGAAAATGGACTCTTCGAATGCCAAATGGCCCCCGTCCAACGAAAGCGCAATCTGGATCTTGGTCTCGTTGGTGACTCTCTTTATGGTAGCGGCTCTGGCCATGGTTGTGTGAAGAGAAGCTGGTGGATGAATCTGAGTCATGGAGTCATCGCGATAAAGCCTGACTCGGCGCACACACCCGTACCGCAACTTTTCATCAACACAACACTCGTACATCCCGAAACCCGTACCTCACCAAATGTCCTTGACACCCGTGCCTCCCAGGCCCGTGCCTCGCCCCCGTCAAATCAAAGCCTATACCTAACCAGTACTCCTACTGGGCCATCGCGATTACGGGCCTTGCACCATGTCTACAAGCCTATATAAGCGAACCGAGGTCATTGGCCGGGGGAAGTTCGGGATCGTGTACAAGGGCTACAACAAACAGACCAAACAGACGGTAGCTATCAAGGTATTAAATCTAGACACTCAAGATGATGAAGTACTTGATGTTCAGCAAGAAATCCAGTTTTTGACAGAATTAAAGAATGTTCCCAACGTCACCCACTACTATGGGTCCATATTGAACGATACCAAGCTTTGGATCATCATGGATTACTGTGCTGGAGGGTCTGTAAGAACCCTATTGAAAGCAGGCGTATTTGAAGAAAGATACATTGCTGTTATAGTTAGAGAATTATTGTTTGCGTTGCAAGCCGTGCATAAACTAGGAGTTATTCATCGAGATTTGAAGTCTGCCAATGTTTTAATCACAAATGAAGGTAATGTTCAGCTATGTGATTTTGGTGTAGCAGCCCAACTCACCAGTAACTCAGTTAAAAGAACTACTATGGCTGGAACTCCTTATTGGATGGCTCCAGAAGTCATCAGAGAAGGTGACCATTATAATGTCAAGGCAGATATTTGGTCTCTAGGCATCACCATCTACGAAATTGCTACCGGAAACCCTCCATATTGTGATAAAGATGCGATGTGGGCCATGCAAATGATCTCAAAACTGACTCCACCTCGTTTGGAAGGACGTGCTTACTCCCCAGCTTTAAAAGAGTGTATTGCCTTGTGTTTGGACGAGAGTCCGGACGAAAGACCACTGGCAGAGGACTTATTGAAGTGTAAATTGATGAAATTCTACCGTAATTATCAAACCAGCATCTTAAAGGAAGTCATCACGAAATACTTGCTCTGGAGAGATCATAACTCTTCCAGGGACTCAGTATTTATGAATGTCCAAGACGATGTACCTAAGAATGGTCTTGGAGAAGAAGCTGATAACTCCATCCAAGTTAAATGGGACTTTGACTCCTTGAGTAGTAAAGAGTATATTATTGAAAATGATATTAGTTTGGAAAAAGTCAATGATAACTACAATCCATTAAACTCCAACGATAGCCGTTTTGAAAATGATGATGACGTCAATAATGATACCTACAAGACAGAACAATTGTTTCCTCATCATAACACCAACAAGTTTAACAGTAACAGCAATAACAATAACTCTATCACCTTGGGCAATAATGCCAGCACTTTCAAACAGAATAGTACTATTACGCACTCTTCTAGTACTACTGAAATTCCAAAGTCTTTACAGTCGTTGTTCGAGGAAGCTTCTCCTGAAAGCCACCCTCTTCCTAGTACTATCACGTCGTCTGACTTTGATCTTCCACCTGCATTTGCCTCAAATTTGAGTGAAAATCATAGAACCGAGTCTCCTACCATTGAGATTCCTGATATGGATAATCTTGCCAACTTTGGAACCGGAAGAAAACTTCAAGCTGCAAATTCATCTGCTAGCAGTGCTGTTCATCTACCTTTGAATAAACCTCCAGCATTGTACCACACCCAATCAGCATCAGGAAATCTTGAAACAAGATCAAACTCCGCAACAAGACCTCGTAAGCTCACAATCTCCAATACTTTGAGTAATAATACTTCTCCAGCAAGTAATCATCAACAGCTGGCTGTTCCTCATACTCCTCCATACACCAACACGCATGCTAGTATCAAAACACCATCTCCGGTGCCACCACCTAGCTCAGCCCTCTTGAGTGAAGCAAATTTGACTAACACAAGCTCGCCTTCGAAGTCAATGAGAGCACTACAATCTAACAACAACCCACTATTACAACCCATCAACTTAAAATTAAACAACAACGATACTCCTAAGTCGTCTGCTAATAGTGTATCATCTACTCAATCACTGCAGTCTTCCATACAAGCTTCAACTAGCTCAGGTACTGCTGCTTTAACTACGTCATCCGCTGCAACCTCTACAAGTGCTGCTTCAAAGCCAAAGAGAGGAAAGCCCAGTCTTCATATACAAATGCCTACGCCATCAACTACCTTCAATAGTTTGGCAGCATTAACTAACCAAGATTTCACGAATGATGATAATAACGAAAATTCCGACAATGTTAATCAATTTGGTATAAATCCAGCTCAGCTCGCCAACTTTCCTATGACAATGACTCCTGTTGCAGAAAAGGATAATCCTACGGAGGTGGAAGTTCCTGAGACTGTAGCTCCTGTTCAGGTCAAAGAAAAAGAAAAAGATGCCACTAGTCAACGGTTTTTGAATTCGGTTCAGCAGAAGAAGGTTGCTGCTTTAAGTGGCCCCAGTACTGCTCCTATCACGTCGACTACTACGGGACCAAATGTATTCTTGCCCAGAACCACATCATTGGGAGCAGCCTCGCCAAATAATCTTGGTCAAACAGAAGCAAAAACCATCAAATTTCCAGCAATTCCAGCCATCAACGGTGAGTTTTTCATGGATTCAGTTCCTCGTGAAAAGCTTATCAACGAACTTGATTCCATAATTAAGTTGTTTAACCAAGGTTTGGATGCATTGGAGTGTAATATTTAGATGTGTATATCAGAATCTGAAGAAATGATCGTACTAAATCTTGTAAAGCTCATTGGCTCAACACTTGACATTTTTTAGAAAGAAGAATAAGTCAATCTTCAACTAAATAGAAAATTGCACTTTTTAAGAAAAATTAAAAGATTCATGAAAAAGTCATCAATTTTTACCAAAAAAAAACTAAAAAAGAAGGAAACTCCTTGAGTAATAGAATCACTCCTCAACTCATATTATCTTACAATTCCATTTATAATTCCCTTCCCAGTATTAATCCAGTTGGTGAAGGTGGTTATAGTGAAAAGTTATGATATTGGACTATATGCAGGATTTCGATATCACCAATCTTCAAAATCTCACTTTAAGCTAAAGAACTGGCTTTCTTTCTTTCTAGACCTCTTGCACATTTACCATTATATTCTCACCTCAAGATGCCTCCTCGTATGAGACGGCGTATTACGACCGCCAAACGAGAGGAGATCAAGAAAGAGCAGGAGAAATTGTCTCATAGCATTGTAAGACCTTTTGAAATACTATCTAGTCTTCCAGTATCCTATAATGCTCCTCCTGATGGTCATTATGAAGATGTACTTAAACATCCGCTCACAATGAAGGACTCAGCTGTGCTTTACAACTCATTGATGAAATCAAGATACAATTATCTTCATTATCCTCCCATGTTTAGACTATTTTGGATCAAACAAACTGCCTACGCTAAAAAGATGGCAGAGAAGGAGAAAGAAGGTAAAAAAGCAACTACCAGCTATGCAAAGAAGCAAGCAATCGCAGACATCAACGACAGAGTGCCTGTTCTCGGGAGTGAAGTTAGTGCCAGGGATATTATGGTGAAAATGTGTGATGGAGGATTGAGTTTAGGCCCACATTTCTTTCCCATTCGATTGTTTATTGTCAAAGATGAACGTCCAGACAAACTCTCACGTAAAAACGAAGCCAAAAGACTAGAGGAGCTTAATAGGGAGAAGACTGAAGGTCCAAACGGAGCCCCTAAACCAGCTGAAAGTAGTGTGAAGTCGAATGAAACAACTTCTAACAAGACCCCTGACACTGTAAATCCTACAAAAAACACCAGTGAAAGTGGCGACAAGAATAACGATAAAGAGGCCGAAAATAAACTGGCAGAAACCAAAGAAACAGAAACGAAGGAGAAAGAGAAAGAGCAAGAAGAAAAAGAAGAGAAAGGAGAGAAAGAAGAAGAATCAGACAATAAAGAGAAAGAAGAAGAGAAAGAAGAAGAAAAAGAAGAAGAAAAAGACAAAGAGCCAGATACAGAACAGAAGAATGATCCCAAAACACCAAATGTCACCACCAGATCTCGTGAAAAGAAGGAAACAGAGCCCAGCAAAGAGACTCCGAAGACTACAGCAAAGAGCAAGAAGGATGATTCGAAGACTACTAAAAAACCTGACTCCAAACCTTCCAAAGACAAGAAAGAGGAGCCCAAACCTTCGAAAGAAAAGAAAGAAGATCCCAAAACCGCTTCGAAAGATAAAGAAGAGCCTAAAACCACTACCAAAGTTGCTCCTGTACCCCCAAAACCATCTACAACTTCAACTTCTCCCGTGGCTTCCTCAAGTTCAAAACCTGTGCCTCCTCCACCCGTAAGACCAACTCCATCTCCTCGTCCTGCCGCATCTGCCAACATGCAATCCGTAGAAAACACAATTATGATCTCCAATTTGAACTCTATAGCGAGACAAGATCAATTTTTAAGTTCATTGATGAAAATTGTGGCATCGGGAGATGCTTCTCAAGACCAAATCAACGTATTTAAGGGGTATATTGAAAGAGCAAGAGCTATGGGACCACAACCTCATCATGCTCATTTGTTTCCTGATGGAAGGATCCCATTAAAGACAAGTCTGTTGATAAAGAAAAAGATCCCTAAAGTGCCTAAGGAGAAAAAACCACCTAAGACCCCTAAGAGCAAGATTCCAAAGGACCAAAAACTTACTGCCTTTCAGGAGAAATATCTTTTTGATGCCACCTTGGTGTTTGAATTTGTTGAGAACCCCAACACCAGATTCCTCCTTCCTCAATACTCCATATGTGAAGTTGTGGATCCTACCAACAATTTAGGCACATCTACAGAAAGAACAGACGGTGAGGATATTAATG
This sequence comes from Isabelozyma gotoi, assembly GCA_003708205.2. Lineage (NCBI taxonomy): Eukaryota > Fungi > Ascomycota > Pichiomycetes > Serinales > Metschnikowiaceae > Isabelozyma > Isabelozyma gotoi. Next base: position 249,769 of record PPNP02000018.1, on the reverse strand, counting down.
AAACTAAGGATATTGTGGTGAGTTTCTTGTGGGTCCATAACAGTGGTGAGATTGAAGAATATGAGCGAGAATTGGCAGAGTACGAGAGAATTATCAAGGAGAGGGAAGAGGCAGAGAAAAAGAAGAAAGAAGAGGAAGAACTAGCGAAAAAGAAGCAGGAAGAAGCACAAGAGGGCCAGGAAGGGGAAACAAAAGAAGGTGAGGAACAAGTAGAAGGTGCTGAAAAAGCGGAGGAAGCTACAGATGAAAAGAAAGAAACAGAAGATAATGAGGAGAACGAAGCAGAACCGGTAGTTAAGGAAGAAGAGGAAGCACCACCAGTCAAAAGAAACCTCAGAAGACCACCTTCAACACGTAATAATCGTAAGAGACGGAAGACTGCTGCTGCTCCAAAAAAGCCCGTGGAAAAGAAGTTGGTGAGACCTGAGGAACCTGAGTATAAATTCACCTCTGTATCGTTCACAATCCATCAAATTCCAACCAGATTAGTACCAATAATCACCAATAGTGTCAAGCCTCAACCAGAGGTCAGAGAAAAGATGGAGTACATTTTGAAGGTTGGTACGAGACTCACCAGCTTTTACTTATGGTACCAAGTCGATGGGAAATTGGATGAAGAGTTGGCTGAGAACTTGAGAGTTAATATCATTCAAGAAGAGAAGAAGATGCCTGGAATTGCACCAGCAGCCAGTCAAGAGAAGAAGCGGAAGCAAGGAAAAGGCCCCTAAGCCCAAGAAGATAAAGCTAGATGAGAAAGAGAAGGAGAAGGAGAAAACGCTCCCACCTTCAAATGCTACACCTGCCTCAGAAACTACTCAGAGTGCCGAGGGACCAGCTCCTGTTACAAGTGCTGAAAAGACTCCGAGCACAGAAGTCAAGGCTAGTGAACCGGTTGCGGTGAAGGTAGAGCAAGTTGAAAAGAGCTGAAGGAACTGAGAAAGAAGACTACAGAATTGTACAATATGTATAGTATACCAGATATGGCTATTTAATGTATATACAAGAAACTTAATCTTTAGAGATCAAGCCTAATAAGTTTTCCAAGGCATTTCTGTCGGTGTTTCTTTCAGAAGCACTGTCGAAGTTTGGATTGGAGGCCTTGTAACCAGCTCTGTTGTTGGCGTAGTTAGCATCAGATCTGCTCATCCAGTTACCCACCTTGACACCATCAGCGTAGATTCTGACTCTTCCGTCGTTGGAGATTTCGGCTTCGTTGATTTTGAAAGGCATGACGAACTGTCTGGAGTTTCTACCAGAAGCGTTTTTGGTGAAGTTGTTCTGTAAGAGGATACTACGGTCATTGACTCCAGCTACAAAACCTGCAATACCGGCTTCTCTGTTACCCACTATTCTTCCTGGAGCAATAACTCCATGTTTCACACCATTTGGCGAGTTGGCGAGTCTACCGTTTTGGGCGTAGGAGAATCCTCCGGAACCCTGGATTCTGCTGGCAAGAGAAGAGCCAGTGGCTTTACCTTGTTTTTTGATCAAGTCCTGGATTTCAATGTTCTTTCTTAATTTGGCCCCGGAGCTTTCTACGAATTCTTTGAATAATTCCTCTAATTTGCTAGGAATTCTGAGCAAAATCGATTCTGGGTTCTTTTCGAGCAACCACTTTTGAAATTGTTGATGTAAATCAGGGTTTTCGGTGATGATTTTGTTGATGTCCTTGACCGATGCACGGGATCCCAATTGCAAGCTGGTCAACACACTGTCGTTTTTGTTGGTGACGGGAACACTGGTGGATTTAGTGGATTCAGAAGGAAATAATGGGTTGGGTTTGTTGGAGAATTGTCTTAAAGCAAGACCACTTTCTTGGAACTTCAATCTGTTGTGGAGAGAACCAGAGTACTTTTCAACATCTGGCATGCTCTTGGAGTTATCGATATCGTTATAAACAACATGAGATTGGCCCACCTGGCCTGGTAAAGTGTACTTGATACCATAGTCAGATCTACTGGCACTGGATTTTGGGGTGTAGATTATCTGGTGGGTAGGGGCCGTGGCGGAGTTGGGTCTCAAACCCCGTCTGACTGGCGTGGCCACTTGCGATAGCTTCGAGTTCTTGATCAACGAGTAGAGCTCCAGCCTATTCATCTTGGTGGGAAGTGAAGAAGAAGTTAAGGTGTCTTGAAGTTTTGGTGAGCTTAATTTTTCACTGGTCTGAAAAATTTTACTGAGACAAATGAAAAGCTGTTAGTCGACGGAATGGAGACTTTTGGATGCCTGGAGAGCTCGCGACGATGGTGACACCAGAACAGGACCACCGGAGGAATTACAGCCGTCAGAAGAGCTCTGGGGTGGTCCTGGAGATGGTTCATTAAAAGGTGTACGGATGTTAAATGATTAGGGAGGTTATATGGAGATGTACGGATGTTTCGCTAATGTACATTTACTTATTTACATAGTATACATGGAAATGGAGTCCTGGCTTGGAAAAGTGGGCCTAGCAAGCTAGCAGGAGTATGAAAACGTGATTCCGAACCGGTTGAACTCAGGAAAGTTGGTTGTAGGATTAACATTAATTTTCACTCCCGTACTCACCAAAAAGTCCTTACATCTTCCCTCCCAGAGGAGCTTAATCATTCGGTCATTTAAGCTGGTGGATGCCTTGATGACGCTGGAGAAGTCACTATCATTCACAAGGTTTTGGAAGGCAGTCATTACTGTTTCGTTGGCAACAGTGGTGCTTTCACTGCTGTTATTGGGTAGTAATGTTGGATTTATGTGGTAGAAGTCATCCAAGTTTTGGATAGGATTGATAATGACATTGTCAGTATTATTAGGGTTTCTATAGGTGAATGGCCCGAGGGGAATCTTATCAGTCTGGCCAATTTCGTTAATTTGATGATAATTATGGTAGTGATGAGGTAAATTATTGTTGAAGATGGAAGGATGGTTCAATTTCGAGAAATTGTAGAGCTCAAACCCGAGAGAGAGGTTGCTGGCGTACGAGAACACGTTAAAGTCATACTTGGAGCAGAAGGTGGAAGATACGGAGGTTTTCACGTTGTAGGTGGATGAAATATGCCCCAAAATAGGATTACAGGATAATGTCATTGTCAAGGGTTTCCCTGTGGAAGTTGATCTGGTGGAGTACCTGAAGCAGGTGGAAAGCCCTGGACTCATGGTGAGGGCAGCGTACCATATTTCCGTACCAAGGGAGACTACAGAATTGTCAAATTTGGGGATGATATGAGGGTTATGAAGGAACGATTTGTTGTGGCCCCCAAAGTTGTAGACACATCTGAACCCACACAATGCCTCATTGGTGGAATAAATCAACTCTCGGGAGAATTTGGGGTTATTATTCTGCAAATACACTACGATAGTCCCGTTTTTGTTAGCATGCGGGTTATTCACACATTTTATGAGCAATTGGGTGTAATTTGTGAACCTTTTAATGATCATAGCTTCTAGAGCAGAACCTGGAAAGTACATTCGGCCATAGAGCAACGTTTTACTTTGAGGATGGCCATCATCTACTAGCAGACTCGCCACTACTGTAGGCTCAATTATACGAAAACCAGCAATAGCATCTTGTAATGAGGCATTCTTAGTTCCGGTAGTGTTCTTAAGGGGAATAGACGAGTAGAGATACGCCAAGGACCCATTTATGGAGCGATAATTGGATAATGTGAACGAAGAGGCCAGATAATTGGAGGATTTGGAGGAAATGTCTAGTTTTAGGCCATTGGGAATGGGGAAATCCAAGATGGCCTGGGAGGTGGCGGTGATATTGGAGTAGATATTGTCTTCATTCCAGTTGGTGGTCTTGTAGAAGCACTTCTGGAGGTATTCCATGTACGTGTACATTGGTGGCGCCAAAGAGAAGATGGTGGCCAGGGAGCAATTGTTTGTGTTTATACGGGGACCAGAGAGGGTCCGTACACCAAAACAATGGACTTGGGCGACATAGGCCCGTACACCACGTATATGGATGCAAATATTTGAGCTCCAGATGCCACAGTGATGAAAAGTGTATGGAATCTGGTGAGGGTTAGTGTGATTACTTGAGCTATTGCTTCGTCTGGTCCTCTTCGTGTTATTCTACGGTTTTTGTATGTACATTTCAGCAAGTGTCATTATTCGTTCATTACTCATTATGTAGTCTATTGTGACTTTCTAAAGTTATCTATATCTCTCTCTTCTCACTCCATGAATAGACCTCTGCACTATCCAACTCTATAGGCCATTGCGTAGTCTCTCTGTATCAGGCACTTCCGTCTCTCTGGGACTGGGAGTCTCTGTATCGGTCTGTAGTCTATTTATCTGGTACTGCTTCTTCTAATCCCTCTGTTTCCTAGGGCACTATAAGTTGTTGAGGTCATTGAGGTTGTCGATAAGATCATCAATGCCCACGAAAAACGGCCGGAACAAGTCTGCCTTATTTTCCACCGTGAGTCGAGGCCCTGGACCCGGCTCAAACCCCGTATCTTCACCTGTCTCATCCACGAGGTAGAACACGAGAAATTCGATGATTTTGAAGTTGAGATCCTGCTGGTGGTGTGACGGGCTTTTATGTGCGAGAGACGGGGTCAACTGGAGCTTTTCAATGACAATAGCACACCCATTATTCTGCTCAAACACCCTAAAGTTCTGGAGACTACGAAGAAGTATATGGATCAAAAGCGACACTAGAGATACCGCAATTTCGTACCCCATCAATTCGGCATCTTGGTTCACCATTGTAAGAATTAGTTTCATATTCAGGCTCTTACGGAACAACTTACGTGATGCTGGATGTACGAGAAGAAGGCCCTGTAAGCAGCGATTTGTGGTGAGAATTAGCGACTTCTCGGTACTGTTAGATTCGTATTGAAACCGCCGATACAACGGGAGCAACGAGGAAGCAATATTAGCGTCCAATCGGTCCTGGAGGTTAGTAAATGTAAACAAGTCCTGGGGTTTAATACCCGTTTTTCGCCAGATTTTGATGGACGGAATGAGTCCTACGAGCAACAGGTCCAACTTAGCAAGGCCAGCGGCAACGCCATCGTCGGTTTCGAGTCGGTCTATAATGTCGTAAACGTCGTCTTCCAACATTATTGCCAGAAGAAGAGGTAGGTTTCCAGAAAAGGCAATACACGAATCTCTCAAATCGCGGAGGAAAAAAGGCCTGACACTAATGAGGAAACCACCTACTCTTTTTCCCAAGTCACAAGAGGTACAAGTAGAAATTAACCCGTTAACAGCCCTGTTTCGCACTAATCTAGTCGTACCAGTCGATTCCACCGTCCCGAAATTACCATCTGAAGTCTTTTTGGCGAATCATTAGTCCCTGTTTTGGTCCCTTTCCTCGATCCTTCCAGAAATAGCAGCCAGCACGTCTCTGTAAGGGGAACTAAACCACAACAATCGAGTATTTGGACAATATTGGGCCCTTTTTACAGGTTTTGACATATTTTGGTGTATTTTATCGTAAAATTGATCCTGAATCCTCCAAAAACGACCAAATCATCCCTTTTGCTCGTCCATTTAAGCCATTATTATCAATTACCGTGTCAAATAGTCACGTTTTCTTCAATCTTCGTACGAATCGGGCTACATTCGACCAAATTACCTCCCAAATTACCTCCCAGTACTCCGTGAAACTCCATAAACGAAGTCATCTCATATCCTAGTCGTATTCCTATCCTTTATCCTACTTAGCCCTACATCTAATATGGAAGTAAACTCGGTGGGATTGTCTTCCACAGCCTCCATCATCCTAGGATGTTCTGTCGCCGTAATTTCGTCAGCTATCCAGTCCCTAGGTATCACCCTTCAACGAAAATCTCATCTTATTCCCTACCATTCGCTGTCTACAACGCATACTCACCAGTATAAGCGTAATATGTGGCTTTTTGGCTTCATTTTATTCATAATTGCCAACATTCTCGGGTCTTTAATCCAAATAACCACCCTTCCGTTGATCATCTTGTCCCCACTTCAAAGCATAGGACTCATTTTCAACTCAATTTTGAGCTGCATGTTGTTACCAGGAGAAGTATTCACCCGTAAATTGGCTATTGGTACTGCTATCATCGCCATTGGTGCTTTTATAATCGCATTCAACGGTAATACAGAACAAGTAGATGTGCCAGGAGACACTGACGAGAAGTTTGCAATCATTATTGGTAAGTTGACGCTGCCAGTGTTTTTGAGTTGGTTCATTTTCACGTTCATAGCCATTGCCAGTTTGCTCTCTGTCAACTGGATTCTTACCAAGAGAAGACACCACCTCAAGCTTAAACGTCAGTCTCGTAGCACAGTCAAACTTTTGAACTACTACCAATTTGCTAAGGGTGTAAACTACGGGGTTATCAGTGGAACCCTCACAGCCCACACGTTTCTCTTTGCAAAGTCATTGATTGACACCATAGTAGAGACAATTCTTTCCAAGAGCCATTTCAAGCAAATCACTGCCAACCTCACACCCTACATTCTTCTATTTGTCATGCTCAGCATCATTGGGTGCCAGTTAACAGCCTTTAATTTGGGACTTTCCCAGATCCTGACCTCCATCTTGTACCCTTTGTGCTTCCTTGTCTACAACCTTTGCAACCTTATAAATGACGTGACATTCAACTCGTTGATCGCAGACCATAAGATGTCGCTCAAACAGCTTACATGGGTTGTGTTGGGGCTTTTTGGCGTGTTGTTCGGGGTGATTCTCATTAGTTGGGACAGTGCCTTTGGTAGCGCACCTAAAGACCGTATCCAATTAACCTCGGAGGATGAGTTGATCTTATACTCCAAATTTCCTTACACTGATAACGAGCAACGCAAGACACTTCTCAATAAGTCATCTTCCTCTGCCAGTTTGGATTTCCTTCCTTCTCATGACAGTATTGACGGCCCAATTGCCTCTACGTCCTACAGTGATGACATTGATAACACTACGACCGTAGCATCTTATACGAAACCAAAGCGAATTCTCTCGTTCGAGCAGAACCAGCTAATAAACCTGTTGGATGTGTGATAGAATTATGCAGTTACGACTTACGCTCTATATAGAAATACACTTTATTACATATTTTGGCCGAGAGCTGGGTCCAGACCCGGACCCAGCCCTTTTTTTCTCCTGGCGCTACGCCCCGTCTGTGTAGCCCGTTTCCGGGCCCAATTTTTCCTCTTCTGGCGCCAGCACCACCCCGCGCACTGTCCGTTATCGGGCCCACTTCCGCACCACACATTTAACCCAGCTCATCGCTCACCGTCCAACAACCCTCCTCTTCTCTCTCCCATCCTCCACAATGGCTACAAGGGAGTATCCTCGGGAGTTAGCTCCCAAAATCGTCAACTACAAGTACACGTCGGATCTAGCCACCCTTAAAGACTGGTTCTACAACTTTGATAAGTCCGATAATCGCCAGAGAGCGGTGGACAGAGTAAAGTCATTTCAGTCCCGAGGAAAGCTTCCCCACGGCGTAGAGTGCACGGCCCTATTCACGTCGTTGATACTATCGGATCCCACTACTAGCACCAAGAGCGTCAAGCAATATGACTCCAATGTGCTCCAACTTTCGTATTCCATGGCTCTTATCCGATTCGTAAATGGACTCTTGGACCCTTTCCAACAGGGAAGTTATGCCATATCCTTGCACCATCTTGCACGAAACTTGGGCCTTCCGTCGTTCTTTGTTGAAATCAGACACATGGGAACCCACGAGCAGCTACCTAATCTTGACATTTTGAGAATTGCTACGGGAAGAGCCATCAACTGGCTATATGACCACTACTGGACTGCTATTGACGATATTATTACTGGTGACGGCAAACTGGAGGTGTCTGGTGAAAAGAAAGATGTCAATGTTGTGTCACTAATCGAGGCAAACTTGAAAACGTATAAGAGAATACGAAAAATGGACCTAGAAAAGATTTACGACAACAACGATACCAGCGAACAAGGCTTACGGTACTGGAAAGCCATTCGCAACCTCAAGCATCTCCTGACCAAAAGCGACGAGCTTAGTAGGATCTTATTGATGAAGAACTTCCTCATCTACAATAATGACAAATTGGCTCAGGAAGAGTCAGGCAAGAAGTTCAAATTTAATGGACTCCTAATCAAATTGTACAAGCCCTTGTTGGACGAGATTGGTCCCAAGTTCAAGGTCAAGCTTCTACACGTATTTCTCGATTACGTAAATGACTTTAATGACAAATCAGCAGGATTTGTCCATGAAAATGAGCTCCTCCAAGCACAAGAATGGATCAAGTACTTGATTACTGACGTACTTCTGTTATCGGAGTACGATTTCAACTACGAAGACACCTCAATAGTGACTACGAAGGACGAACTTTATGCATTATTAATATCCATTGTCAGCCAATATTCTGCATCTCAACAGCGCAAGTCTTTCTCCGTCATTGAATCCCAAATTGATAATGACGTTTCTTCAGACATCGTAACAAAAATAGATCAGCTCAAAAAGCAGGCAAAATTGGATTCGTTTGCCAAGGTGCCTTCTCTCGATGACATTCTAGGGCTGGAACCTACGAAAAGACCTCTGGAGTCGCTGGAATCAGCTCCAAAAAGATTAAAGAAGGAAAGCAAAGGGTTTTTATTTGAGGAGCACGAAATGTGGGAGCCTCTTCCTTTTGGTGTTTGTCAGTGAGAGTCTTTTGCTACCAATTGGAATGTTTGGGATCCATATGGTGAGCTGCAGCTTTTTTTCGCTATATGCAATAGAACCATGCATAGAAGGTTTCGGGTTATGGTTTTTTCACGCTACATCATGACCATACTCTGAAGCTGTCATTAAGTTCATAAATGAGCCACATAATACAGTTGCTAGGTCAGCTACCTGACTAGCTGTGAGGGTGTTACAGAGGTGAAACTGGTAGGAGGGAGCAACCACAATTGGTCCGCCTCCCGCAATTACAGCAATTCCACCTATAATCAGCTCCTCCTTACTACCATAGGTCACTCCAATTGCCCCTCTCTTGCTCCGTGCCTATTCTATGTTTGTAAGAGCTGTTTGGTCTGGTAGATTTTGCACCCGTGCACCCTGAAATCTGCAGAATTTAGACCCGTTCCTCTTATCGCACTATCTAATCGCTTAATTGTGGATCACTAAAAGATAACCAGCATCTTCTTCTTCTTCTCCATAGACGCTAAATATACACCATTAACCCAGTAATTGTACCAATACCATTCTAGAAAGCCGTTTTCCACGTGCTGAAACCCCACAAAAACATATACGTCATGAGTCCTCAATGGATGCCCCAGAATATCCAGAAGAGGTTGCTCCTCTACGTGTTGCAGCAACTATCCCTATTCTCAGAAATAGACCTCCCCAACTTAGAACAAGTTTCTCTCAATAATATCCATCTTAAGGATGTGCCCATTGATGTGGAAAAAGTAGGAAGTATTCCGGGATGCAGTTTAAGATTCGGTAAGGTAGGAAGTTTAGAATTGAATGGGGGCGTGATGGGAGGAGTAAATATAGATATGAATAACATTGAATTGGTGGTGGCTCCTAACTTTGATACTGTCAATGAAGATACTAATTCGCTGGTGCTGTTCCTGTTGGCTCAAAGCACGGCTGATTTAGCCAATACCATCATGCTTGACAAAGAAGAAGACAACAGTATACTCGTGGAGGATGATGAAGAACCTGCAGAAGTTCTAAAGAAGTCTCGTACCAATTCCACATCCTCTAATGCTTCAGTTAAATCAAGACCCTCTGCATTGACAGGGGTGATGAATAGGGCTGTAGAAATTGCCCTTCTGAGACTCCAAATCAAGATAACTAACATGTCAATAAAGATTGTATCGGAATTGACTGATGTATTAGTTACAGTTGATGAATGTCTTTTCAAGACAAACAACGGAACCCGATTTGTGCTGATAAAAGGGATAAAAGTCATATGCTTAAAGCCAGACATCAATCCAGGAGATTCTGACAAGAAGGAAGAGGGACAACAACAAGAAGAGAAAGAGGAGGACGAAGAAGAAGAAGGAGATGATGACGAGGATGATGATAAAGATGATGGATATGGCGATGAGTCATTAATGGATAGTATGGTCTTTACTCATGATGAAGCTAGTTCTATCTACATGAGTGCCACCTCGCAAAGCTTTGACAAGTCCCTTAAGAAAGACGGCAATGGCGATGGAAACGTTGACAACATGGATTTCAAAGAAAAATCTTTAGATGAATATCCTATACTTTTCTGCATTAACAGCGTTGATATCGAATTTGAAGGATTAGCTAACATAACTAATCTTTGCGTGGATATAGACGATATCAAAGTGGCTGCTGTTCCTTTAACACCTACCCTTTCTTCTATTTTTACGAGTATATCTAGATCACTCAAGCTCAAAAACCATCAATTAAGAAAGCACAATGTCTCTACTAGAAAGTTTAAATCCAATTCCAAATTCCCCCAGTATGATGAAACCGATGATATGACTTACGATGATGATGACGTCCTTCCTGAAGATGAGGATGCCACTTATGTCCCTTTGCTCAACAGATTACATGTTGCCAACATAATAATTAGTGCTACTTCGGCACTCTTACCCACTGGAGAATTTGCATCCACCACTAATAATATTACATTTAATTTCCAAAATCTAAACGTTAAACAGAAGAATGATAGACTTATATATGGGGGTATTGAAGTGTTTAAAATCCTCAACCTTGGTGAGACCACGACAGAAGTTTTCAAATTTGAACCCGTCAAATCCACTCCAAAACCCTCTCCGGGCCCAGGGGATGCCAGTTCAGAAGGTTCTACGCCTGTACCTTCAAGTGCAGCTACTCCTAAAGCAGACATCAGATTTGAGGTGTTCAAAACAAAAGAGGAACAATCAACGAAGACAGAAGTTACTACCCTTTTCCTGAAACCAGCATCAGTAGTAATCGATTCCTCAACGTTGCAGATCCTCACGAACTTCTCAGTAGCTTGCTCTACGTTAAGTGAAAACTACACTCTTATGAAGAACAATTTTACTATTTTTCGTGAAAATCAAAGTTCACAGCCCAAAAAACTGAAACCTATTGATATGGATAGATCTAGTTCCCAATTTGTACTTCAAACAGCTTCCATCTCTGCCAATATAATATTAGAGGAAGATTATAAAGTTAAAGTCGTTGTGTTCCCAGTTTCATTTAATTTGTTACAGAATCAAATGGTTATTCAGAAGATTTTGGTTAGCTCTGTTTCCAGTACCGAGGAGTCTGTACTTCTCACACTCTCTGGTATTCATTTAGAGTTAAAGCCCCAGGAGTTCAAGTCATTTTTGTATCGTGTTAATAATTCTCTTCCGAGAGAAGTATCATTAATTGCATCCTCAAGTCTTATTGTGGAAAGCGTCAGCGGTAGTACCAGTTTTTCCAACCTCAAAAGGCTCTCAAAAAGTATTTCCCTGTTCATAAACTTAGTTAATGACAGGGCTTGCCAAGTTAATTCTTTGGAAAAGTCATTAACCTCACTGGTTATGTTCAAATCCCCCGCCCTGTCTCCGACTATTCCTCAATCCACATCGCTTCATAGTTCAATTTATTCAAATCAAAGACGTACAACTAGAAGGCAGGGTAATGCTTTCAATAACACCTCAATTTTGGTTAATTCCAATAGAACTTCTAATCCCAGTTTTAGGATATTAGTGAAGAAGGTAGAATTCGAAGTCACTTCCATTACTTCTGAATTTGGTAATATGAGGTTAAACCTCCATCAGATTGTTTTTCACAAGGTAAATAATAACTTCCAGGGGTATGTCTTGTCATTGAACTTGAACAGATGGTATGGCGATAACAACAATGTTGTCGATGAGTTCATTAATGACTATCAAAAACGAGATCTTTCTTCCATTAAGACACCTTCTATAATTGTGCAAATGAAGACTAATGAGAAGTCAAAAGTTATGGATATTATTCTTCGGGACTTTATTATTGAAAACTATACCAAATGGTTACCACTCTTCGAAGACATCGACAAGAGCGCAGAACCATCGAATGAAACCCCAGTTGAGGTCAAAAAAAGCAGTAAATCGACAACAAACTCAGAGAGGTTGGACATAAGATTCATTCTCCACGATTTTGCTGTAGGTTTTAACCCCGGAAGACTTCCTAGTAAACTTTTGTTAGTTTTCTCCAAAGGTAATTTTGATTTAACGTTTGGCACAAACCAATTCTATGTTAAGAGTTCGCTTCGTGAGATCACCCTTTTACTTGTGGATGATATCAAATACATTAAAGCAGCAGAACATGAGAAAAGTAAGGCTCCCAAAGGGTATATTTCTCCAGTTGCATGGCTTAAAAACATTGGTTTTCACCCTGTTGGTAGTGTTAATTGTACCCACATCGGAATCACTGTGAATACGGATATTGAAAGTATCAAGAAAAGAAATGAAAGACTCGGAATTCAAGGAGACTTATCCTTGTTAGATGTCAAGGTAAATTCTGATGAACATCAATTAGATTTATGTGCTGATTCGGCCTACGTGCTCATCCAAATTATAAATGATTTAAAGATCCCAGTCATATTCTCTGATGCCGAAAGATTTAGGGTTACTGTTGATAATGAGGTGAATCTTTTAGACAGCTTAGACCTCCAGGAGTTCTCGTATCGCTCTAAAGATAATCCACTTTCGAACTCTTTCAAATCAGTCACTTCATCGGGAAAGAATGATGGCGACTTACAGCTTGATATTGTAGATGAATATTATGCCCAACCCCATTCTTCATCACAGTCGCTGGACAAGAATACAGACGGAAAGTCCAATAGCATTGCTTCGTCTGTGAGTGACCCTAAGTCTTCTCAATCATTGTCCTTTGAGGATGAGCATTTTGCCAATAATGTTCAGAATCACGGTATCGTTATACATCCGGTGAAGGTTAATGTTAATTTGTCAAAAACAAGAATATATTTGTATGATGGATATGATTGGAAACAAACAAGAAAAGCCATTAAAGGAGCCGTGAAACGAGTTGAGATGCGGGCGTTAAAAGAATTAGAGAAGAAGAAAAGATTAGCTCAAGAGAAGGAAGAGGCAGCACAAAGAAAGAGGGATGCATTAAACGGAATCAGTACCGACAGAAGTCCAAATACTCGAGCTACTGTTGTAAAATTTGCTGAAAATCATGCTACAGCAGATGTTCACAGTCTTGATGATGTAGATATCGATGATGATCTGGAGGACGATGACGAAGAGGAAGAAGCAACTGATGAGGAGAATATTGAAGAGGTTCTCTTCTCATCACTTCATATTACCCTACCCAAAGGAACCAACTCCAAGACTTTGACGGACAATATTAATAAGGGTGTCAGCAATGGGCCTATTGAAGAGGCTAACTTGGACCCAGTTTCACAGGTTAACGTTGATGTTGGAAAGAACTACAAGAACTTAAGACTAAGAAGGCCCAAAGACCATAAGGTGATGGTTGATATCAAAAACTTGGAGGTTAATGCCACAATAATAACAACTAGAGACCCCAGAAAGGAGAAGGCAGACCCTAACAAAGAAATTGAAGTTGTGAATGCTATTGAGTTGAAAATTGATACCTTTGATGTCATTGATAATGTTCCCACTTCCACCTGGAACAAATTCTTAACCTATATGAATAGTCTTGGTGAAAGAGAAATAGGTACTAGCATGCTCAAATTGTCATTGATGAATGTAAGACCTGATGTCAACTTATGTGCCACTGAAATCATAATGGATGTACAAATCTTACCAATTAGGCTTCATATTGATCAAGATACGCTAGACTATATTACAAGATTTACACAGTTCAAGGACACCCGATTTGATTTGCCTGTGGATGACATTGTTTATCTTGAGAAATTTCTGATAAGTCCCATCAAATTGAAGTTAGATTATAAACCCAAGAAGGTGGATTACGCAGGTATCAGGTCAGGAAACCACGCTGAATTCATGAATTTCTTTATTCTTGATGGGTCAGTAATGACATTGCCAAAGGTAACATTGCATGGGATTTTAGGATTCCCTAAACTTGGAGAAGAATTGGCAAATGTATGGGCTCCTGAGGTTCAACAAACACAATTGGCAGGAATTTTATCCGGACTCTCACCTATAAGGTCAATTGTTAATATCGGTGGTGGGGTAAAGGACTTGGTTGCAATACCAATCCAAGAATACAAGAAGGATGGTAGATTAATGAGAAGTTTGCAAAAAGGAACCAAATCTTTTGCCAAAACAACTGGTTATGAATTGTTGAAATTAGGTGTCAAATTGGCTTCAGGGACCCAGGTTTTATTAGAGCAAGGTGAAGAGTTTTTGGGTGGAGAGGGGTCTGCCACTAGATTACCAAAGCGTCGCTCCAGCCACGGAGAAGGTGCTGAGAAGGACAAAAAAACTAAAAACCACAATGCTAGGATGAAGTATGGCGATCTAGTGCCAGATGATTCTGGTGATGAGAAGTATCCTTTGAAACAGGGAGCCCCATCATTACTTGCTTCGTCACAATTACTAAATGAACGAATTGGATTGGGTAATGATAGATTCGGAGGTAAAAAACTCTATTCCTACATTGAATTGGATGAGAATCAAGATATTGACGAACAGATTCTCAATAGTTCGTCAATACTTTTACTAGACCCCCACGATAAGAGGCTACAAACAAAATTGGGTAAACGCAAGAAACACAAAGAAGTACTATCTAATGAAGACTTCGAGTACATTGGAGAAGATGGTGGTGAGGGGTTCAGTGAACCTGAAGATAGTGATGAAGAGGGTGAACTTGGAGTTCTCAACCGAATCAAACGGCTCGAATTGGATGAGGAGCAACAGGAGAAACTCATTAGTTTGTACTCTAACCAACCCGAAACTGTTCAACAAGGACTTAAAAGTGCCTACAAGTCACTTGGTAGGAATTTTGCTAGTACAAAGCGGACTTTGGTGAAATTAAAGAAAGAAATCGACGAAAGTGAAAGTTTTCAAGAATCACTTGTATCGGTTATAAAGTCATCTCCAGTCATTTTAATCAGACCAATAATCGGCACCACAGAAGCTGTACTGCAGACTTTGATGGGATTGGGGAACCAGATCGATTCCAAGCATCTTATTGAAGCCAAAGATAAATACGGCACAAACAATAGTAATTCTGGGGACGAGTAGAGTTAAAGTTTGATTTTTGTACTGCAAGGCACTTATTAGGAAATTTTTTGAAAAATTCCCCACAACCTATGGTAAATTTAGTCTTTTCATATCTGCATTTAATGTTCAGCGGACCAACCGTTATCTGAGATACTCAAGAAAACGCCTCTGTGTATACGAATTTAATGAATATTGTTAATTGTAAAGCAGCAAAATAATTTACCTACGATTTATTTTCTTAGCGCCTTTTCTCAATATGCGATGGAACAATTGAATGCCGTTTACATAAAATTCATCCGAGTCGTGTGCGGATCCGCAAGGGAAGCAAAGGGGACAAAAAATACTTCAAAGAAAATCCGAAACCCAGTCGAACTCAACTACTCAGGACGTCCAGATATTCAAGTTAAATTGTTGTGACTAAACATAGATGTAGCACATAATAGTTCTATTGTATATTCTATTATACCTTTTAGGAGGGGATTTCAGATTGCAGTTTCCAGAGAAACTAACTCATGTCTATAACAGCCGCAAAAAAAAAAAATAAAAAGAAATTTCATTGCCTCAAATGATGCCTTTTGCAATACTTAGTAGGATTTTAACTTTTGTTATCTCTCCTCCTCTGAGCGTTTTTTCTTTTCTTTTTTCTTTTCGTACATTGACAGCGAAAAGTACTTCGATATATTATTGGCACATATTAATTCTTTTCTTTTTTTTTTTCTTGTAACTGGTGATGTAAGTCTTGTGAGCTCAGTATAGGAGCGGATTTTCTTTGCCTTGCACAATGTAAGGCAAATGATTATTCTAGATAACATGCTTTATCTTGGATAACTCCACAAAAAGGGAAAAAATAATATCTCCCCGACAAACTGGCAACAAACGACGAAAAAAGCGACCTCATCTCAAACAGAGAGCCGCTGGTGGTTTGTAGTATCATCAGATTCATCGTATCTTGCCCCTCCTGTAGCTGTAAAAAAAAAAAGATTTTACTTATTATACTCTATTCTTTCTCTTTTCCTTTTCTTTCTCCTCTTCTTCTCTTTCCTCATGTTGAATAACCATTCATCCATCCTACTTAGCATAACATCATATTTTTGGGATTGCTCCCTTAGTTAAGTACGCCTCTTATTTCTTTCAGATCTATTAGTGAAGAATTTTTCAATCTGGGCTTAAGTTGGATTAATAATGTCAAATCCAATTCACCCAACCAATTCCATACACTCTGTTAAGAGTAACGTTCTCGTACTTGAAGAATCTGGTTCTATTGATAAAACTTCTAAAACCAATGAAGTTGAATCTGAAAAATTCAGCAGTAATGATATTTCTGAAACTGACGCTTCTAACGAACCTAAGCTTTCATTATGGAAGAGATTCAAGTTAAAAGTTCCATATTATAAGCTTCTTTTCCATATATTTTGGGGATGTTTCTTCACTGCATGGTGGCTCTCGATTATCATTCAAGATAAACATAGACACCAATGGTTGATTCCTACTGTCCTTTGGGGTATGATTATGGTCAGACTTATCACTTGGAACTGTGGAATCTTAAAATGGATTTTCCGTCAAATCAGAAACGTTTGGGTGTATTTCACCGATATTGTCTATACCAAGGTATTACCTCAAAGACACTTAAGATTAATCACTGGTGCTGTCATTACTGTTGCAGTCATGTTACTTGGTACTTTTGTTCCTAGTGAAACTGAATACTCTGAAAGAAAGGATAGAGCTGTTTCCTTTTTCGGAGTTATTGTCGCCATCTTTGGATTGTATATTACTTCCAACAACAAGACTAAGATTCAATGGAACAGTGTCATTGGAGGTATGTTAATGCAATTTATCATTGCCTTATTTGTGATGAGAACTAAGGCAGGTTACGATATTTTCAACTTCATTTCTACTTTAGCCAGAGAATTACTTGGATTCGCTAAAGATGGGGTTGCATTCTTAACTAACAAAGAAGTCAGTGAATACGGTATGTTCTTCTTCTCTGTCTTACCAGCTGTTGCTTTCTTCGTTGCCTTCATCCATATTTGGTACTATTTTGGAGTCATTCAATGGTTCATTACCAAATTCTCCCACATTTTCTTCTGGACTTTAAGAATTTCAGGAGCCGAAGCTGTGACTGCATCTGCTTCTCCTTTCCTTGGTATTGGAGAAAGTGCAATCTTGATCAAAGATTTATTACCATACTTAACTGTGGCCGAACTTCATCAAATTATGACTTCAGGGTTTGCAACCATTTCTGGAGCTGTTTTGGTGGGTTACATCGGTTTAGGATTAAACGCCCAAGTTTTGGTTAGTTCTTGTGTTATGTCAATTCCTGCTTCCATTGCCATCTCTAAATTGAGATTCCCTGAAACCGAACAATCATTAACTGGAGGTAAAGCTGAAATTCCTAAAGGTTTGGAAGATGAAAAGGATAAACCAAAGAATGTGTTGCAAGCATTTTCCAACGGTGCCAACTTAGGGCTCAGAACTGCCGGTACTATGATGATTCAATGTATGTGTATTATTGCCATTGTTGCTTTATGTAACGGTCTTTTAACGTGGTTCGGAAAGTTCTGGAATATCAAGGAATTAACCTTGGAATTAATGTTGTCCTACTTATTGTACCCAGTGGGTTTCTTATTGGGAGTTCCAAGAGGTGAGATTTTAAAGGTGTCCAAATTGATTGGTATCAAATTCATCCAAAACGAATACGTTGCTTACAACTTGTTAATCAATGAAGCTCCATACAACCAATTATCCAAGAGAGCTACCATTATTGCTACCTACTCTTGTTGTGGTTTCGCCAACTTGGGATCTTTGGGTATCACTTTAGGGGTTCTTAACACCTTAAGTAACAACGTCAGATCCAGAGACATCGCCTCTTCTATTTTGTCAGCCTTGATATGTGGAGGTATCTCGACCTTAACCTCAGCAGCTATTGCAGGTATGGTTATCCACGATTTAAAAGGATTCTAATTTCCGCTTTTTCTATTCTATTTATTAAGAATTCTATTTATCATGTCCTTAATTTACTTCGTCTGTATACAGTTTATATACTCAATTTTACATTCTAATCGGTGAGTTTTCTCCACAGTTTGTAGTGAAAAATAGGAGCCGTTTTGCCATTTCTCATATCTTGATAAGAGCACTACAAAAATTAAAATGAACCGTAGCCGAATATTTCGTATCAGTTTCTTCCTACAACTTAAACAACTATCATTAATCTACTGATATCTTCCATCTTCCATTAAGTTTTATAGTAAGCTCCACCTCAGACTCCGAATATCATTACTGTAAAACTGCAATGGTGTTCCAGGGCCAAGAACTGAAGAACCTTCTTCAAAGATGTCTTAGTAACATCAATCACCAATCATCTCTTATGAAACAATGTCTTGCTGATGGAAACTTGCTTCAGGCTCTTAAACACTGCTCCAACTTCTTGAATGAGCTCAGAACTAATCAATTGACTCCAAAACAATACTACGAATTGTACATCGCAGTATTTGACTCTTTGGAGAACCTATCCAGCCAATTACTTGCCAGCTACAAGTCGAAACAGAAGAAAAGATTGGCCACTAACTCCACTGCTACGCCCTTTTTAGCTGATTTGTATGAATTGGTGCAATACAGTGGAAATATCATCCCCAGATTGTATATGATGATTGTCATAGGAACAACCTATATGTCCACTAACGATGCCCCTACCAAAGAAATCATGAAGGACATGATTGAAATGTGTAGAGGGGTGCAACATCCGATTAGAGGGCTATTCTTAAGATACTACTTGTCCCAAAGAATTAAGGATTTGTTGCCGTTGTCAAATGAGGTCGATTTCAACGAAACAGTCGACTTTTTGATCTCCAACTTCATTGAAATGAACAAATTATGGGTGAGATTACAACACCAGGGTCACTCCTCGGAAAGGGAATTGAGATACAAGGAAAGAAAGGAATTGAAAATCTTGGTAGGCTCAAATCTTGTGAGACTTTCACAGATAATTGATGATTATGATGGAGGAGAAAACTATTCCAGTGAATTGTACTACAAAGAGAAGATCTTCCCTATCATTACAGAGCAAATAATTCAATGTAGAGATCATTTGGCACAGAGCTATTTGATTGATGTCTTGGTGCAAATTTTCCCAGATAATTTCCATTTCTCAACCTTGGACGGCTTATTGAATAACGTCTTCCTTAATTTACATCCTTTGTTAAGGAAGTCAGAGTTGGTATCAACATTGATTGAAAGATTCATTACTTATCACAAATTTGAATCAGATTTAGTATCGTCTACGGAAAATTTGCAATTGTCAGATAAGGAAAAGACACCAGTAAAGCCCAAGGATTCATTTTCTGTTAAGGAGTTGTTTGATACATTTTGGAACTTTTATCTCAAACTATTCCAATTGGACCCCCAACTATCACCGGAAGAACATTCCCTCATCTTGCAGTCATTCATCAAATTAAGCCTCACATATGATCCTAACAATTTTGAGAATTTGGATACTGTTTACAAATTTGCAACTGAAAACCTTAGTAAAATCTCCAGTAATAAAGACGATAAAGGGGAAGAAACACAAGGTGATGATGAGCAGCTCTGGCTCCTGTTGTTAATTGCTCCTATCCAGAACTTTTCTTCCCTCAAATATTTATTGAAGCTTCCTTTTTTCCATCAGTTTTACTTAAAGCTTTCTAATAAGCAGTACCAAAAACAGATTTCATTGGAAATCGCTAACAAAGTCCTTGCTAATGCAGCTGATGAAGACTCTGATTCAGTGGAGTACTATTCTACCGTAGAAGAAATAGATGGAATATTCAAATACCTTTTGGTGCTTATTAAGGACTCAGAGACCCAATTGAATACCTCGAAGAACTTGGGAATTACGTCCACCATTAAAATCGATGATGGAGAAAAGTACATTACCGAAGACTTTTTACAGGTGCAAGAAAAGATCTGTAAAATTATCCATTTAATCGAGAACCCTGATGTATTCAAGAATTTATCCAACTTGATGTACATAAGAAAAAAGTACTTGAATAAGAATTTTGAAAACATAATCTACACATATCCAACAGTGATCTCCAGAATCTTGAACAAATTGAGAGTTGCTAGGTACATAAACATGAAAAAGAAAGCTTTAAAGAAAGAGGCTGACCAGGGACAAGAAGACTTGTTAATCACCAGTAATTTCAAAAACTTATCGGTGATAATAGACGAATTATACCAACATCACTATGAATTTAACTCAGAGTTAGTCTTGAAATTATACTTGAATGCTGCTTCTGTAGCAGATCAATTGAAACAAGAATCCATCTCCTATGAATTTTTCACTCAATGTTTTATCATCTATGAAGAGAACTTGATCCTGGGCTCCTCATCCAAACACCTCCAGAATCCACATGATACTATGGGAGGTTTATTAGCATACCAGTCGATTTTGTTAATAGCCAATAAGCTTGCTACGCTGAGATACTTCAAGAAAGAAAGCTACGAGAATTTGATCACGAAGTTAACTCTCTATGGGTCCAAGCTTTTAAAGAAACAGGACCAGTGCAGATCGGTATACTATTGTGCTCATTTATGGTGGTGGTGTGATTTGTACATTGATGGAGCTTCACCTACGGTTGAAGAAGAGAAAGAACCTGAAGCAGAAGGCAAGGAGGAAGAAAAGACAGAATCACCAGAAGACGAAGAGAAAAACGAAGAAAAAGAAGCACCCAAACTCTACCGAGACCCTAAAAGAGTTCTTGAGTGTCTTCAAAAGGCCTTGCGAGTCGCAGACTCTTGCATTGATCCATACTTATCGTTGAAGTTGTTTTTGGAGATCTTGAACAGGTGCTTGATTTTCCACATCTACGGCAACCATCTCGTGGACTCTCGGTACATAAATGGGTTGATTGACTTGATCCGAACGAACTTGGAGAACTTGAAGGACGACAACAACCTTAGAAATGACGAAGACCAAGAAACGAAGTTGCTCAACCACATTGAACTCTACTTTGACAGAACGTTGAATTACATCGCCGAGCAGCAGATGTCGGAAAATCGGTTCCACGATATCCATGTCTGATCGGGCCGTCTCCAAACCCCGGACCGTGATCGTACGTACAGTATATTTCAGTAAACAATATGAAAAACAATCAACTTCCGTGTAGTTAGGTCATACCCCATTGTTCGCAGGCCCACCGTGCTCTTGTGGGCCCACCTGGTGCCATTTGTTCGGCCGGCTCTGCCCAGGTTTTTCTGGCCTTGGTGGGCCCGCGAAATAAACCCCGAAACCCCAGACCCCATACGAAAAATAAAGCCCGTAAGGGAGCCACTGTAAGGAATAGTTTAATTTATTTAGACTTTTCTCTTACAAACCCTTTCCACTTAAATTACTTCCCCCCTTATTCTCCCTTAGTTTTCTTCCAATGAGTAAGCATCTAGCTCGTGATAGTTGTGTTTGGAACATGATGTTCTACGGGAAACCACGACAACCCAAGTTAGAGGACTTGAACGAAGCTGAAGTGATGTCGGAAAAGAGAATTGCAGACTATGAAGAACGCCACTTTGATGAAAAACAGGACTCAACTACGAAGAAGTCTTGCAATGCCTCCAGAATAGCAAAATTTGCTGTAATTTTCATGCTTTCCATCGTTTTGATGGTTAGAAGAACCGGTTTCTTTAGCTCTTCTCAGGCTTTAGCTCCAGGAAGAGTGGCCACTTCATTATATTCCGAAACTACGGCTTCCAATGAAGGAATTCAGGTGTCTTACCCTTACATTCCTAAGGCTTCTTACGGAAAGCCAGTATACTCCTCTGTGTTAGTGGACCATGTATTTGGATTTTCGTGGGGAGCTCCATCAGTAAACTCGTTTGCTCCTCCAAAGAATGTTACATTCAATAGGGTGGTATTAACGTTGAATACTTCTGTTGACTACGTTCAATACGACAGATTGGCTCACTTGTATGTGGGAGGAGCCGAAATCTGGAGAACTTCCACCATTGAGCCTGGTGGAAGTTTGAAAATCTCTTCCTTCAAGAAAGATGTAAGTTCATACTTGACATTGTTCCAGCAAAAATCCGAAGTTTTGTTCCAATTGGACAACATTGTTAATGAGGGCTTGAAGGGTGAGTTCCATATCGTATTAACTGCTGATTTCTACTACGAAGACGAGCTGAAAGCTCAAGAAGATGTCGAAAACCATAAGGACTACAAGCACTTTTCCATTAGACACCCAGCAAACAAAGTTTATCCTTTAGTACAGGGTTCTTTTCCTCCTGTCAAATACTTGCCTGATGATAAGTTCAATGTGAAGTTACCCCAGGTTTCCAAGAACACTACCAGACTCAGATTGGCCATTTTCACATCAGGAAATGGTAATGAGGAGTTCTGGTACACTAACGTGGTTGATAAATTTGTTGATTTGTTCAAGGGCAAAATATTTGGCCACGGACCTCAGAGATTTGTTAATGTCTATTTCAATGGCGTCAAAATTGCCACTCAAGTTCCTCAACCAGTGATTTTCACTGGTGGAATCTCTCCTAGCTTATGGTACCCAATTGTTTCCATCGATGCCTTTGACTTGAAGAGCATCGATTTGGATTTATCTGTTTTATTACCAGCTTTATGGGAATCTTCTGATAATGTGCTTGCCATCGAAGTTGCTAGTAGCGTGGATGAGTCTACTACTGCCATTGGTCAAAATTGGATTACCAGTGCCAATATCTTAACTTACGAAAACAGTGAAGTTGTTGATGCTACTGGTGAAGTGGGAGTGCCAGTTCAAGTGATCAAAGACGACAGTTTTGTCATTAACCCACCATTTACAGGATTTTTAACCCAAATTCTTGATGGAAAGTTACTGACTGCAATCGAAAGTTCCTTGAATTTCACCTTAAGTTCAGGTAAAGAATTGCTGTCCAAAATCGGTCTCAATACTACAGGTGCCATTGTTCATGTGGGTGTCTACGATGATTATGGTGACAAGCAATCGATTGTCCAACTTGGAACTAACAAGAAGGAACTTTGGTTCCAGGATGTCACTGACGAAAAACCGGTTCATGAACTTTCAACTGAATTGGTTTACCCATTGGTGTTATCACTCAATGAAACTGATTTGCCTGGCGACGTGGTTTTTGATGCCACTATAGTGACCTCCAAGTTTTTGAGAGTGAAGGTCAATGGAACCAAAGCTCTCAAAACTAATACATATCAAAATGGAACCTCCCAATTCCACCTCACTCCTAATGGAAATCATGGAACCGGAGCTCTTACTTCAACTTACAACTTAACAATGCATGAGCCATTCGGGGAATTTAAGTACAGAAGAGTTGTTGACGCGAAGAATGGTAAAATTGAGAGCGATGTGGAGATTGTCAATCCTAAGCATGTACAGGAGACAGAAGATATCGAGTATCCTCAGCACATTATCACCGGCACTGGTATGTTGCATGAGATAAGCTTTGGATCACCTTTCTTCTCTGAATTCATTGGTAATGACTTATGGAATAAGATTGGAACTAAAAAGTCAATGTTTGGCTGCCATTTGGCACCACGTGAGAAGAAGTTCAAACATCTTGTTCACTCCTTCCACGGTATGGAGTAAAGTAAATAAAAAAAGACAAATGCAGGAGGCCAATGGAGTATTGAAGCCTCCTTTCTGTGGTGAAACTTCTCTTTGATCGGTTGTGTTCCTCAATATTATGACACATCAAGATTTAATTCTGTAGATGTAGCCACATCCATGACATTTTGACAGGTGAAATTTGACAGGCAGGTGCGTCTATTTTCAAGCACACCATGAAATTTTTTGCACTGTGGATATGCCAAAAGCGATAAGATAACCGATAAAGTTTAGACAGCTGCCGCGGAATATGAGGAGGCAGTTTACCCAAATAGGACAATATGATCCCTGTTCGGTTATATATTGGTGTTAGAATTGATTGCATCTGTCTTGTGATTTCCGATAATGAAAACCGTTTCATCAATGCCACGAGTATAAATACTGTGCCAATTAGTCTGAAATAGTTTGAAATGTACATAAATTAAGCTGAAGCATGGAGCAATCATCTTCCCACGTTCAACGAGACCTGTTGAGAAGAAAAAGAGGAAAATATGTTATCGTGTTGATTTTTTTATTGGCAACTTCCATCTACTTGTCCCTCACGATATTCTACCCGAGGGAATCTTTTGCAAGCCTGGATGATTTGACCAAGAGGTTCTTTGTGGAACCTAGTGATAACCAAATTGACTCCACTTCGTCAATTCTCAGGAATTTAATGAATGAGAAGATTAACTTCTTGTTGAAATTAGTTGAAAATACCCCTCCAGATGTGGACCAAACCATCGAACCAGCTAACGAAGGAGTGGAAGTCTCATATCCCTATGTTCCCAACCCATCATACGGCAACCCAGTATACTCCGGGGTGCTTCTTGAGCACACATTTGCCAATTCCTGGGAGAAACCAGCCCTTGTGACTTTCACTCCTCCAGCAGGAGTTCTGTTCAATAAGGTGGTTCTCACACTAAACACCTCTGTGGGTGACTACCAGTACGATAGATTGGCCCATCTTTTTGTTGGGGGTGCAGAGATATGGCGTACTTCGACCATTGAGCCCAATGGAGGCATTAGGTTCTCCATTTTCAAGAAAGATGTCACTCCTTATGCTAGTTTATTCCAGACAGAGACACCTGTGTTATTCCAATTGGACAATATAGTTAGCAGCACATTGAAGGGAGCTTTTGATATTCAGCTTTCTATCGATTTATACTATTCCTTAGAGCCTGCATTAGGTTCAGATGATGACACAGGAGTACAACAAGCTGTGAGTTTGGCAGGACAGTACAATATTTTTTCGGTTGCAAAACCCGCAGATAAAGTTTATCCGTTGGTAGAATCTTCAAGCCCGGGAGTGCCTCCGCTAGTAGATATCCCGCTTCAGACGTTTGTTGTCGACTTGCCAACAGTACCAAATAACACCACCCGGTTGAGATTATCTGTGTTCACCTCAGGAAATGGAGACGAGGAGTTTTGGTACACAAATGTGTTGGACACCTATGCGAATATTTATCCGAATAACACGCTATTGGCTCACGGCCCCACCAGATTTATAAATATCTACGTTGATGATCAGCGAATTGTCAGCCAAACCCCTCATCCGGTAATTTTCACCGGGGGAATTAGCCCAGATTTCTGGATGCCCATCGTTTCGAACAATGCGTTTGATTTGAAGAGCTACGATGTGGATGTTAGTGGACTATTACCTTACTTATGGGAGAATTCCAACTCCAGTTCGTCACATTCACTTCGTATCGAGCTTTCCAATGGGCTTGATGGAGAAATAGGCAAAGACTGGACCACTTCAGCTAATCTTCTTGCGTATGAAAGTGATCAGGTGGTGAAATCTCGAGGAAGCGTGATTTCCATTGAATCTCCAACTACTAGCAACTCAGTAGGTTCCTACGAAGACGACGTTTTTGCCCAAGTAGTCAATGCTAAGTTGGGTGGAGTGTTCAGTAGTAATCTTGCCTTCACTCTCAAATCTGGAACCACTATCAACACAACGTTCAAGCATGTAACTCACGGAGAGATCTCCAACATACAAGCTTACTTGAACGAAGGCAACTTAGAGTATGTTACCCACGTTGGCCACAACCACCGTCATCTCTCCATCGTGCTGGCTACAAATGATGTAATCTTTGAATTGGACAGCACTGTAAGCTTCCCATTCTACAACATCTACAACCAAACAAATATTGGTAGCATTTCGGACGCTGACACCGAGATTATTAATATAAAAGATACTTCTGTTTCTGTCGATGGGTCCAACACTCTTCAAGTTAGTGTGGTACAGTACGCACTTGACGACACTTCAACTTATAACAAGACCAGAAAGGCACAGTCTCATTCACAGACCGATTACAACTTGCAAATATCCTATCCAGTGGGAGCCAACGAATACAGTAGGACAGTAAAAGGAAGCAACGAAAGTGTAACATCAGACGAAATTTCTGGTTTTGCTGGTGGATTCGTTGACATCAGCAGTCTTGACATTCAGGACACCGCCAGTTATGAAGATACTAAGAAATTCATAACCAGCAGCTTTCACGGGGAGTATGCGAATTACTTGGCTCCAATATTTGAAGCAATCGAGCTGTCAAACATCCCAAACAGCTTGTCCTCGAGCCATCAGAAAAGGTCGAAGTTGGAAAATAATGTTAGTGGAGAACCAGCAAGAGTTTATAGAATAATGTAAATATCTGGAGCAGGACTTCTAGAAAACGAATAGACTATGGATTAGCACATTTGAAAATAATGAAGATGTAATTTCCACATTGTAATGTACAAGGAAGATGTCTGAATTCTATTGGAAATCACTTTTCACATAGTTTCACATGTACTCGAGATAAGACAATGTTCCTTGAAGTCATGATACTTTTCTGTGGTGGAAGTTCAACCATCTAATCCCTCAATTTATGAACACTATAGTAAATCTGCCCTTGTTGAGAAAATTTTACTGTTCAATACTACCAACGTATTGTTAACTAAAAGCTCCAAGAGATAAGTCTTTAACTAACTTCCATCAATTCTTTGGATACCACTTCAATATCAATGAATGTTACAATCTAATAACATTGAACATTAGCTAATTTTCATTTTTTAAGTTAAACCATCGGAGTTTAAATTCGAACTAATATCTGCTGCGGACAACAGTATCCCTTATTGTCTAACCTAAGCTTCAGGTGGCAACTGAAGACATGTAAATGCATGAACCATCGTTTTCGGCTATGGCTCTATCTATTCTGAAAACAACAGCTCCAATTAGTTGGAACAGATTAAGCTTCTGAACACATCTGTCAAAAAGCTAAACCTTAATTGTTCGTTCTAGCCAAATCCTGCCCATTCAATTGAAAACGTAGCTTGTTTGGACTCTCCAACAACCTTTTCATACAACTCTCTATCTCCGTCCTTAGATTCAGCTATCTCTCCCGTCACACACCATACTTTCTTCACCGAAGTGGCCAATCTTCCTCCCGTAACAAGGTCAAGACTGTTAATCGTTTCATTTCTACCCAAAACTTTGACTATTAAATGTGAATGGAACTTCAAAGGATCTCCTGGATAAGCTACAAAATTACCTCCGAATCGTATACCCGGTAAGAGGAAGAAATTTCTTGACTTAATATCTCTGTAGGCCTTGTAATTAGCGATAAGTTTGGACAAGTCACCCATTTGGTGTCCTAGAAACTCATTAACGGATACAAAAATGTCGTTGGGAACATCTTCTTCATCTATAGGCAGTGATGAATTCTTGGTTATGATGAAGTTAGTAGAATCATTATTGGACTCCAATTTCCTCTTCAATTGGTCTTCTGAAAGGTTCAAATCCTTCAATTTAGAGTCTGCACGAGAGTTAGATGTTGCAATTTCATTAGATTTGTTGTTTAATTGAGGTTTAGTCTGGCTTAAAATCCATTGGTTGTACTTTAGGTTGTCTACAAGAACCCCATGATTATTTTCCACAAGCCAGATCACTTCATTAATGCTTAGTTCTAAGGGTAGCCCAAGAAACAAGTTTTGTTGAGGAGCCTTAGCTAAAGTACCGATTAAAATTCCCAAAATACCAAGGGTTCTAAGTTTTTTGATATCTTCAAGATCAAAAATAACTACCTTATCATGTAGCACAGGTAGTAATATTCTGGATCTAGGCTTGGAACGGTTATTTACTTGTCCTTCGGAATTGCCACTTGAAATGCTATTATTTTCCCGTAGACTCATTGAATGGTCTGTTTTTTCGAGGGTATGTCCGGGGACAAGATTCTCATGCACTATAAAATCATCCATTCTACAACATTCCTAGCCAATCCCTAACGGCGTGGAGAGATCTATCTAAATGTGATATTCTTTTCCTTTTTCCACGGAATATTTACGCATTGAGATGCTGTGTGAACGGCGTTGCACGTAAAAGTCTGACAAAATGTCGCACCAAAGAAAAGGTTCTCACCTGACGCGGAAATCGGTCGGTTAATAAGTGATAAATCGGACCGTTAAATAAGGATTGGTACTGGAGACCGGAGTAAGACCTTTAAACGGCTGGAAATAATTTCAAGCCACGTCTGAAAATTAATTTAACAATAAAAAATAATTGTAAGGCATTCTGGACAAAGTGGGTTAGAAAGATGTTCGGAGGTTAGAGCCATTAGTCATATTGTTTGCAGCAACAGAGTAAAATGACGACAACATGATTCAAACAAATGGGCCAATTTAAGGAAACATACTTAATTGCAACGGCTTGGTTGGAATTGCAACAACCGAGATGAGTAGAGCCGATTGTACATCTACTGTCAAAAAAAGGAAAAAATCGGAAACAAATAAGGTCAATTCACATTTGAATCTGAATTAAAAAGTTTTTTTGGGGGAAACCGGTGATATGAGGCAAGATTAGGATTCCATGCTTAATCAAAGTTTTGAGGTAGGTGGCAGGTTTCTAGACTAAGAATGTTTCAAATTGCTCCCCCACCATACTCTGTTAAAAATAAACAATCCTGAGTTGCGAGCATGGGACCTAGCATTACATGGCATGGCCTACTCTTTATTTTGCTGCAAGGCTAGAGAAATGCTTACATAAAAATAAAAAATCACTAATCGATTACTAAATGTCACTTGGTCCCGATATGCTTAAAAAATAAAATAATTTTTTCTCTTGTCTTATCACTTCTCTGTACCTGTTGGCACCGGCGAAGACGCTGGAATAACCGGTTCATAACTATTGGGCGTCGCCGACGACATAAAGCTTAATCTATTAGTTCCATCTGTACAAGCTACTTCCTCATTATTATTATATACGACGTCAAGGAAGATTAAAGTTGAGATGTGGGATTGAATTGTAGCTATCTAAAGGATTTATCCCTAATAAAAAATATAATTAGAAAATATGTTGGCCAAAAATAATCTCTGTAAATACGAGGTATTTAGTCGGGAGAAGGGCATGTTTAGGCGAATCCTAGAAATTTTGTAAATGTTCTCGAAACATGTGTAGAGCAATAATAATGGAATGGCATTAAAATACCCACCTGGTGCATTGCTTGGGAATTAGTCCGATCCGACAGGAGAGATAACTGCTAATCATGACGCCTATGTATCACACTATCTTATCGCAAGCATCATCCTAATGTTTCAGACCATATTGGCACCCCTCCAAACCGAAGTGTCGCGGCTAGGAATTCATAAACCTGGCCCAAGCTGGGGGGTGATAGAATCTCCTGTCACCTCTTCCTCTTCCCAGTTTTCGTCGTAATGATAGCCTAGTTTGTGGCCATCATGGGGGATCTCAGTTGCATGGCAAAACCCCTTCGATTTTTCGCAACTCGGATAGCTATCCACAGCAGGTCCAATATTGCCTTATATGTGTGAGTATTTCGTTATGTATTCTGCGGGCCGCATAGGAGATTACAAAAAATTGATTTGCGCTATTCTAACGATATGCGAGTGGGTTTTTCCTGTTCTGGAAATACTTTCATGACTGCAACATCGACATGACATGGGGGCACCAAGTGTGATAGTGGACATTTTCGTCATGAAAAATAGTCTAGAAATATTCAGACACCAACCAAGCAATTCACTTTGATGCATAGTTTAGTGTGGGAGGAATACAGAGGAATCAGAACAGGGGTGACGGGGATACTTGTTAGATCTATGAATTGCTCAGACCCCTGATATTTAGGCACTCACGCCTAACTAGACTGCAAAATACGTTTGGCTCTGCCGGTAGTTCCTATTAGCAAGGTGTCAATAATGTTCGTAACTTGGGAAAAAGGACCCCAAAAAAAAAAAGATAAAAAAGAAACTCAAAAGAGATAACAGCATGCAATTAACAATTGATGTTAGATATACAAACCATTACATACAATTCTCCATTTTATTATCTACTGACTACATTGCTGTGACATTCTAAACAAAGATGCGTCAAGCTACTCACATTGCCTGCAACCAGAAAAACTGTAATATCAGCAATGTGAGATTGGCTAGTTTCATGGGATTGGTTACCTGTTCATGCCAAAGTTGTCAAAGATATATATTACCGGGTCGTTGACAAAGTTTAATTTGACGAAAAAGCCTTACGGGTTTTATACAGCCATGCGACTAATTGGCAAAGTTAATGTAAGATAATGCCTCATGAGATGACATTCAGCATAGGATCACAATTTATCGTGCGTTTAATTAAAGGATGATGCGTACAATTAGTTTGAGTAAGAAATCCGGTCATAGTTGCATTCTTCAACAGAATAAACGGCATTGCAGATGATCTTATTGATGAATAAAGTAAAAATGTCTTTCAGGTATAGGTTGACACACGGCGAAAAATTGACGACCAATATCATCTAAGGAGACGTCCCACCTCCACGTGAACCTTGACTGTGATTTTTTTTTTTCTCCTCAGACAATTTTTTATCATGGTTCGACAACTACAAGGTTTCATTTTGTTACTTTAACAATTATAAGGTTGTTCTTTCTGTTGACTGTTCGGTTGGATGACCAGATCAAACACAAAGCCGCAACGTTCCCTCCGAGATACGAGGGAAAACTCGGGGGAGGACCAGACACCACATACAAAACAGTCGCATTCACCCTTGCATTCATGTGCATGTCTTCCGTTAAGATGAGAACTTGCACGAGGACAGGTAAATGAAAAAAAAATAGGCCCCATCATGAGAAATTTCAATCGGCGAACAATACAAGTTTGACTTAGCAAGTGACAGATGAAGACATAAAATAGCCAGACAAAATAGTAAATTTGATTTAATGCATCCCGAGTTGAATGGCGCGCCAGAGGGTTCGCGAGGGCTGCTCTCTGCAGAAAACAGAAGGAATCTCCTCGACAATCCCAGGCATGTACCCCCGGATATCGAAAGAATCTTATAATCCGATCGTTCGGTGGTAACTTCTTTTCTGCTGGTTCTCTGCGATTGTTTGACGCTCGTCATTGTCATGTCTTTTTCTTCTACTGACCTTAAATTTAGTCTACGTTGATATTTTTTCTGCTGGGGATAATTGATTTTGCCCTCTTTTTGATGAAATGTATTTATTTTTTCTGCTGGGTTGGGTTGCTGTGCATGTGTTTCATTTGCATGAAATAACACTACAGTTTCCGGTCAGTCCGATAAGAAGCCAGAAAAGATCAGTCGGTTGGGGGTGATAATTCCGGAAATTATTCGGTTACTGCCAACCTTCTAACTGAGAAATTTGTCTCGTTCCAGTGCTCTGCTCCTTTTTTTTTTTTTTTATTTTATTCTCTATACTGCTGTCGTCCGCAGCAAAATTATTTAAATGTTTGATCAGATTTGTTGCAGAATATTTTAGTTCGCGCAGACAGACATTCTTTCCGAACAAAACAATTGTTTGCAGGACCACAAATTGGCACTAGCCTTTTTATTATCGAATAATACGAGAGTGATAGAAGTGGGTCCTCATGAGGAGAACCAAACTTCGAAGTTTAGATCTGAGGAGAAGTTACAATTATTCCGATTGGCGTTTCCTTTTACCCCCTATTGTTTTTGGGCTTGGACTGGTGCTGGGGGTTTGATCTCGGGCACCTCATCCACCTCCGGGGTCAGCCCTATATGTGCATATAGCCGAACAGTGTTAGGAATGAAATAAGGTAATCGTTTTGTTCTTTAGGTCTGCAAACTTGTTTATCAAAAAGATATTGCTATTTTTATATATATAGCCATTTGTTTATTTACTTATTTATTTTTATATGTATTTTTTGGCCTCCTCGGCAGGTTGATGTATCTTGTCCGACCACGATCTAGATAACCGACACCAGTCAGGTCCCCCTGGAAACGTCCATCGCAACCCTCCACACCTCCTCTACAGCTACAGCTACAGCATTTAATCTTGACCACAATGCAATGATCTCACATCATGCGTAGGCATCCAGATCAGGTCCTTAGTTAGCGGATCATCAGATTGTTCTTATTTTTTTTCATTTCCGCTATAATGTGTCACTAACTTTAAAGTTGTAAAAATTGTTCGTTACTTCTGTTCAATTGCCTGATATTGTACTACACTCCAAATATAGTTGCGCTTGGCCATGATCTGATCGATAGTCACAAAAATGAAGCTGTGCCCCCAGTGAGACTTGGATCAGTTAAGCTCTTAGTAGCAACAAAAAAATGACAAATGCACCTATTAAAGATAATCCTGCAACCTCCTCACCACCAATGCAAGCACATTCATCGTATCTTACTGTGATATCTTATATTTTTTTTCCTCTGCTTTCGAGTGGGTGTAGCTTATATTTTTATTTTTGCTAATAGTTGCCTGAAGTGCTTTCTTTTTTTCCCCTTCCACTTTTCTACTTTAGGTGAATTTAATTCTCTACTGGATTCTGTTGCTTTTTTAAATTTTCATCCTGCTTAGAATTTCTCCTGAAAATAAATTCAAAAAAACAATTCGAAAAAATAACAAAGAAATGTGTCCGGCTACTACTTCTTAAAATGTTAGTATCTTTCGGGGTTGCTAATTGATGGGAAAGTGCTATTATTTCACTATCACCTTACTGTCTACTTCAAAATCTTGACTTGCTTTGCTCCAGTTATTGCTGTATGCACATATTCAGGTATTTTTTGAGGACAAGTAATACAGTTTCTTTTTCTTTTCTTTTTGCTTTTTTTTTTTGGCAGAAAAGCTTGTACATGGTATGTCTCTTCCTCAGTTGGGAAATGCCCTATTATTTTCTTCATATGTCAGTATCATCCCCAAATTCCCAAAATCTTTTTTATTTTATGGTTTTTTTTATGAATATTATTATATTTTTTGTTCAAATGAAATGGTTTGAAGTTCTGTTATATTCAGGTTTTTCGATCTCATAACTTACTGTCACTTTCTACCAAACCCATTGTATTGTAGGCGTCCCGCTATTTTTTGTTTCCTGTGCATACTGGAACCCTAATTGTTAGCTACCAACACAAACGCTGCTTGCAATACGCTGGCAAGCGATCAATCACCACAGTTATTTCCGGGTAGTTGGCACTTAGAATTAGCCCTCAATGCCTGAAAACCTAAAGCCTATTCACAACCTTATTCCTAATCTTCGGTAGTTTTCACTGTATCCTGGTTGTAGTTCTACTTCTCCTCAAGGGCCATCATTCGGCTAATTTACAGCTCTATGGTTGAATTTATCTGTTAGGCATACACATTTTATACACATGTTTTTTATATAGTACATTTTCTGTGTAGTTTAAACACAGGTTGTGGTGGGTTTGGTTCTAACTTTGGGAGCTAGTCAGGTGCTTGGAGTGACACCTGTGGTTTCTATCATTGAATCTGTTGCTGTCTTAACTTCAATTGGCTTTCCCTATGACTCTATGCATGTGTCTGGCTCT
Organism: Isabelozyma gotoi; assembly: GCA_003708205.2. Classification (NCBI taxonomy): domain Eukaryota; kingdom Fungi; phylum Ascomycota; class Pichiomycetes; order Serinales; family Metschnikowiaceae; genus Isabelozyma; species Isabelozyma gotoi. Next base: position 216,356 of record PPNP02000018.1, on the reverse strand, counting down.
GTAGACACCTCATAAGTATGATCAATTCCCAGCCAATGAGTTTACTTTGATTGGATGTAGTTCATCAGTAACTAAGGTTATGATATCAATTGAGGGGATTGAAGGGTTTTAAGTTATCAACAATCAAGAAATTAATCCCTTAGATTCTTTTGAGCCATATCAGGGAAGTTATTGGTGATAATTCTTGAGTTATGGGCTTTTTTCAAAACGTGGGAATAAAGGAATTCCATTAAGTCACCAATTTCTAGGATAAGGCTAGTTAGACAGCTATCAAGCTAAAGGAATTCAATTTCTAGGATAAGTTCGATTGAATAACAGAAATGAAGTTGGATTAAAGGAATTCATTATCTAGGATAAGACTACTTCGATTAACTAACAGTAGTCAATCAGAACATCAACGTATATCAATTGAACAGTAGTCAATCAGAACATCAATGTAAATCAATTGAACAGTAGTCAATCAGAACATCAATGTAAATCAATTGAACAGTAGTCAATCAGAACATTAATGTATATCAATTGAACAGTATCAACTTCTAACTTGGATCATTAATTGCATAATAAATATCATTTAGCAAATATTAGTGCAAATAAAACAGTTTTAGCACCTAGAGAATACTCAACGGATATTTGAATCGAGGCCTCCACTGTTGTTTTAGTCTTCAGTTGTCAAAAACAAGGTATGGCCCAGCCATATCAAAGAAGTGTAGACATTTGGACAATAATGGGAAGGAAATAGATTGAAATACAGAAGAATTCTGAATGTTACTAAGTAAAACCACAAACATTAACCAACAAATTCTATTTCGAAGAAAACTCATTCTCTAGTCCTAGGCTGGAATACCAATTGCTGAAATAGTTTTAATAAAGTCAAGTTCTGTGTTTTGGCCAGGACTGATAATTCATACAACATTATGTGGAATTCTAATGTCGAAAGTACTCAGTAATGGACAATTTTACTTCATTCATATCAATTTCCTTCAGGCTTATTGATAGTACATGCTGGACATGTCAGACTATTTCATTTAGACACTCAGGATACTTGGAGTTTTCACTTTCAATGTTTCCATAGCTTTTGTTCAATAAGAACATAAACTATTGGCAAACAATCAATACCTATCACAATAGATGATAAGAATACTGGCTAAATCAAGAGCCTTCTATTCAGACTTTTAAATGACTTTCTTAATTCTGGAATTAACCACTTTTAACAAAATTGTTTCCATTGTCCAATTTTATTCGAAAGTTGTAAACAATTTAAAGTGTAAAACAACAGCCCTTGAAACTTCTATTATTGACACCATCTCGCTATAGTAATCTTGAAGAGGGTGTAAGGATGTACTAAAATCAATATCATGAGAATCTTCCATGTGTAAAGATGTACTCAAATCAATTATCACGAGAATGATCATGGAAATAAGATGTACTCAAATCAATTATCACGAGAATGATCATGGAAATAAGATGTAAATCAAACAATAGTAACTCTATCAACTACCGTTGATTGTTTTTAGGGTATTATCTTCAATTCTCTATCGAGTGAAGATAATAATCTAGGAAGTATTAATCTAAATCAGTTTCAACTTACACATTGTAACCAATATTGTATCAGCGAAGTGTATGGACGGGAATTCAAATAAACAAGCTGTAGGTCAGATAAATGTGGCTATTGGATGATAATTCAAACTTAAACTTCTCTAAAGCATTATTCACTTGAGTAATAGGAAAAGTAAATTAGCTCTGTTGCACATTAAACAGTTGCATCCATTACCAGATGATACACCGTAAGGTATTTATATGACGAAGCTTCAAGCCAATTGCTGGTCGCTGGACTTACTAAACTGATAGTTATTAATTTCTAAGACATCAACTCTTATGGGTAGTGGAAATCATTATCAAGAAATAGTGTGGAAACAAATACTCAAGTTTTTGCAACTGGTATAACTGTCTATCTCCTCTGGAGTTAAGTGGTTTTGATAGAATAGGAAATTTTCAGGTCAAAATTCTAGAGGCAGAACCGACTAGCAGAACGCAAAGAAACTTCCTCTCAAGATTAGTTATAGTATTATCAGATTATGGAATGTATTAACATGAATGTCCATTATTTGGTAACTGTGTAATGATACTAGAAAGTATTCTGAAACTCTTGAATGTTCGTGAAATTGAAAATGGAAGTTGCAACTCATTTATAATGGATACAATTGTATGGGACATGGATTTTATATCAATTGCTTCTAAAACTAATAGACTGGAAACTTTTCTTAGGTCAATGGATCCTGTTAACTGCAATTGACACTTCATTCTATATTGGAAATTTAACAATGTAACTTGGAATTTTGTCTAGATGCCCATCTAAATGTATACTGTTGATTTCAAGTAAAACCCATTGAAATGAATTGAAGCTCATAACTCACTCAACTAGATAAAGTTATTCATAGTAGTTGCCAGCACCTCCCATTTTGCAGCAAACTGAAAAAAAAAAAACTTCCAACACCTAGTATACTATTATGTTAGCATCCACTGTTTCTATCAAAGAAACTGATCAGATTGCTCTTGTCTTTACGCTGATGTCATCAAATTGTTAGTGTTCTTTGCAGTTTTAGAACGACAATGAATAGCGAATTTTTCTTCCTCCACTCAATCTATAAGGCTCGAGACCGAAATTTTGGCCTTTTCCTCGACTTCAGGCTCCTCCTCCTTTGGTTTCTCTTCTGTTTTTTCGGTTTCTTTCTTTACTTCTGGCTTAGAGGAGTTGGAAAGGGATGGTCTGGCAGGTGCTAAGGAAGGAGAATGGAAGGAGTGCTGGGAAACATTACGCTTATTGGAAAAGGAATTGTTACGGAAGTCCTTCAATGGATTAGGGAAAAGATCATGTGCAACTGATGACGTTCTTGATTCAGTGGAAGATGTAGTGCTGGACTGATTGGTGCTTTCGGCATGGGTAATTGAGCTGTCACGGGATCCTTGTGCCAGAGGAGATTCATGTTGCAGAGGAGACGTCTGTTCACTTGAATTTAACGTCGAAATGGCTTCCCCTGGTGAAGAACCGTACAACGTATTGGCCGTAGAATGTCTTCTGATGGTTTGATCGTCAATTAAACGTCTTTTACTTGAGACGAAGTTGGTGTTGGAATTAATACTTGGGGAATTTATGGGGGGAAGGATAGTGCTGGAGTTCATATTGTCAAAGCTGGACAGTCGAGAATCTAGAGCGGGAGAATTGGCTCCTTTGGTGAATTTGGTGGGAGGACTGGCTCCAAACATAGAGGTATTGAAGGAAATTTGTGGTAAATGTTGAATTTGGGGATACTGGCTGGGTTTTAAAGGACGTATTGGCGCCGCAATCGTGGGACTATTGACAGGAGGTAACGTTACATGATGGCTGGATCCAATTGGAGGGATTTGTTGAGGAGGACCATCGGTTGAAGGATGTTTTTGTTCGGTAGAAATTCCTAAACCAGGATTGGACAAGACGGGAGTGCCCATTTCGTCGTCACTATTGGATTTGCTATTAGGATTGGAATTATTTCGATCAATGAGCTTGACATGGATGGTACTGCTGGCTCTTCTTCTTCTATTGGCGCCTCCATTCCACCAATTTTTAATGGCATTATCAGATCTTCCATTTAAATGACGGGCAATTTCTGCCCATTTCTTCCCATGTTTAGCCACCAATTTCTCAATCAATAAACCTTCTTCTTGGGTGATTGGAGATCGATTTAAAGAAGGTTTAAGGTTCTGGTGATAACGTTCTCTACATTGTTTGGGAGTTCGAGTGCACAAGCTATTGGAAATTCTCACCCAATTGGAAGGTCCAAAGATTGAAATAAGATCCATAAGTTTACGATCTTCTTCAGGAGACCATGGACCTCGTCTGGTAGGACCAGCCTGAGTATTTTGAACGGTTATGGAGAGGTCAGAATTGGAATCACTAGACCCTGGTTGCGAAATTGGGGGATTTACAGGAGGATAAGGATGGTATTGACCAGCAGGGACCATAATGGGCTGAGAATGATTGGGGAAGGTATGATTTGGAGGGTAAGGCATTGTCGGAGGTGGATAATTGGCGATATTATGTGGATGGTTAGGATGATTTGGGGGTAAATTCTGATAATTTGGTGGCGGTTGTTGATTAGGGTGGGCAGGTTGGGAAGGATACTGAGGGTTCTGGTTAGGAGGATGAGACCCCGGCGGCGAATATTGATAATTTGGGTTGTTGTAACTCATCACTTGAAAGGAAGACAATATGAAAAAGATGAATAAATGAAAATATGGAATTGCTTAGAAGCCTTTTTTATTGAAAAAAAAGATGAAAAATTGCAATGATAACTAAATAAGTAACACGTTAGTGAAATTCAAATAGTTAGGAAGAAAGGTAGCAGTAATAGCAAGGTATAGTAATTAATAGTGGTGTACTGCAATAAATCATTAATCGGGAAGGATAAAAGTGCAAAATACAAACTAGATCATTAAAACTGGAATCTGAATATGACGGAAAACTGATGCAATACTTTCATTAGCCATTAAAGGTGAAGCAAAGTATGATAAAATGGTAAAACGGTTGAGTGGTTGTGGTAAAAGCTATAATTGGCGGCTTTAAAAAAAAAATGAAGGTGATATATAAGTTTTCGGAGTTAGGTAGGTTATTAGTACTTTTAACGCCAACAACAACACTTATAATGATATTGATAACCTCAATAGCCAGCTCTGGAGCTAATTAATGAATAACAACGAAATTTCAAAAGGGTTTTTCTTATCCACAGGGCTTTCGATAATAATGATGGAAAAAAAAAAAAAAAAGAGAATTGTCCTCCAAGCTTAACGATAGTAAGAACAAAAAAAAGCAGGATTAATAATGTCAATAAGGCAACAACAAGTCAAAATTAAAACTGGAAGAAATTAATTCCAATATATAATTGACCCAAATTGTTAAAGAAGGAAAAAAAGCTGATTCCAAAAAATAATATGGACGAAGGAATTAAAAAAAAAAAAAAGTGGCAGCCGGTTTTGTTAAATTGGGGCCGAAAGATAAAATATATAGATAAAAATGGGTGAAAAACTTTAATAATAATTAACTTCGGTTTAGAAATGGCTGAATATTTTCAGTCGAGTCATTTGGAGATAATATTTATAAAAAATGGTTAATAAATTTAACTGGTTAAATAAGTGGATAATTACTGATTTGATAGTACTGTATGTTAACTTAATATAAAAAAACTTGAATTGAGAATTAACTATGACTGCTCTTAAGATCCAAAAGTGGAAAGACTCAACTTCTAACTCAAAATTAACATTTTATAGACTCAAAAAAAAGCCAAACCCAAGGTGCAGAAAAAATATTCACAGAATAAAAAAATAATTCTACAAAAAAATTAGGCCAGTAAAAAATAATTAGAATAAAATAAAACCATATTAAAAAATAACTTTTGGCCCGCAGGCAGAAAATAAAATGGTGATAAGGGTAGGGTTCGTCAACGATTAGAAGCAAAGGGTTAGTATAGTCATTAAAATATTGACACTCCTACCACAGGATGAAGAAAAAAGGCAATAATAACTGTTCATTGATGACGTTAATTAATAACAACTGGTCCGTGTAAACTTGATCGAATTAATGCATGTAAGACGAGACCAAAAAATTGATTGCATACCAGTCTTCCCCTATACGTACAACCATAGAAGGTTTTGACGGCTGAGTTATCAACTCGTCTTTATTTTTGTCATTTTCTCTAGCCAGAGATCATTTTTGCCAGCAGGAATAAACAATTTTAAATTATTTAGTTATCATGTAGAAATTCTTCAGTATAGTGACCTAAATACGTGCCTACCACTGAATGATATCATACGAGAGCATTTTTTTTTTTGATTCAAAAGGCCAATTGAAACCCTAAACTATATTTCTTCGAATCCAATACCTTTTTCAGTAACAATAATGATCCCTTGTCGGAAGCACTATGGATCACGTGTTATGTTCTACACGTGATATCACCGGGGTTAGTCTTCACTAGTGGCTCTATTGTTGAATTAAATAACTTAATCTAGAGATTTTGTGCTATTTGAAATTAAATTATAATATATTAAAAGCATTGATAAAGAAGTTTGAGAGCACACTAATGGTGGCAGCATAAATCTGTGAAGACCATGATGAAACTGTGAATGCTATCACCTAATTAATATTTTTCGATCTGCCATTCTGCTGGAAAATACTGACGAAACCGAAACAGAAAAAAAGAAAAAAACGAAAATTTCGCTACTATAACAATTTTCCGATTACCCAGAAATATCATGAAATTCAATTCAATTGATTATCACTAAAATCTAAATCTAACTATCCGCTGTGTCCTAACATCAGTTAACAGTGAAAAGCGACAAAATTACTACAAAAATAGCTCGTTGTGCATAGAGTGGTATGAGTTACATCAAAATACAAACATAGGGAAGCCAAAAGACAACTCAACGAGCAAAAATAATGCAAGAACAAAAAACTGTAGAAGGAAGGGCCGAAAAAATAATTGTGCATAAAAAATAGCTGCAGTGAAAAAAAAAAGTAAAAAAAAGAAGACTGTGCTGCAGAACAAGAGATGTCGGAATTGACCTCACAGAACAAAATTATAAGGAACGAACAAAAATAAAAAGTCAAAGTCGAGTCGAAATTCAAGTTTTTCTTTTTTGTTATCAGGTTTGCGGCTTAACCTGTGACGTAGATTCCGAGAAATGTAAGGTTGTGAAATCCGAATACAAGCACACTGTCTAGAACCAATACTGTTATATGTGTCCTGTATCAACGTTGCCTAGATTACGAAACGTTGCTTTGGCGGATAGATTATTGAGTTGCCACCCATACACAAGGATTTTAGTTTATTTTTTTCTTCTTTAATTCTTCCTGTCACCTACCTGCCTTGTTCCTGAAATACATCACGGGTGGGGATAAGACAAAGTTTAAATTCCTTTATGAACCATTTAAGTCTCTAATAATTGCCTACACCTATCAGAAGCTATCTTAAAGAAACCATCAATTGGAAAAGTATTTTATTGTCAACTACATGGCAATTATTTTTTTTTCTTTTTTTTTTCGTTTTTTGGCACCCTAATTGATTAATGTAAGTGTAAGCATGACGGGTAAAATTACTGTACGCAAAATTCGATCATTTTCGGGCCTACCAACCTACCCGGATCTGATGATATCCGGGAAACACGAGGGTCCGAATTGTAAATCGAAACCTGAAAGGAAAAGATAAACGACAATTCAATTGACAAAAAAAATAAACAGGTAAAAATAATCTCATCCTTCCCAATTAGAAATCAAAGTTTTAAAATTGGCTGTTAACCGAGAAAAAAATAACGAAAACAACAGGAAAGGATCTTCTACTTTGGTTGAGGGATGACTGTAGGTATCGTGGTCGTTATTTAATATTGACACCGAACAAGAAACCAGGCGGACTGCCCCGAAAAGCAAGGGGTCAAACCAATATACTGACGAGGTTGTATATTCAATTTAGAGAATTAAAAATAAAACGGGTATCGTCATGGTTTTGGTCGAATTTGTAAAATAAACTCGAGGCCCATCCCCAAGGGATGGAAATTTCTAAATTTGAACCATAAGTTCTATTATCAAAATCTTAACATATACTACAACGGTGGATTTACAATTGTGGAGTTTTCTCGTCAAGAATATTGTTTTTTACACGAAAAGGGTAATTATCGACTAAATTAGCTAATAAGACTAAATTAATGTCGACGTGATTGCCTCGTTAGTATTACTAGTAGAGTTTTCGGTCATTAATTTAAATTTCTTGTTTTAAGTCAAGGTATTTAGGAATCACAAAGTATGAGTCGAGGTTTCTTTTTTAATTTTGAAGACGAATGTAAGAATCGGATTTCTTCCTTAGCTAAAGCTTAAAATTGAAATTAAAAATGAAATACTAAAACTTTATAATGTAAAACGGATATTTGCAAGAAAAGTAAAAAAAAAAAAGCAAAAAATCGACAAACTTAAATAAGAAAATAGAATAAAATGAAATAGAAATTTGTGGATCAAAGACAAGAGTCGAACCGAAGAACAATTTAAGAAGAATAAATTTTGTTGATTAAAAATAGCATTTCAGGGGTAAGTAAGACATTTTTCATCCTCACCCTAGTAGAGGCAACTAAAAGAGAAGTTTAATTGTTCCCTTACAGTGGGTGAGATCTTGCTGGGTGGGCTAAACGGTTCTATTTTTTTCAGCTGTTTCCTTTCGTTTCATACAAGATTAGTGTCGGTACTTTCAATTCTAGTCCTAGCGTTTTCTATGTGAAATTAGGATGAAACTATCCCTTAAACTGTCAAACATGTTTCATGCTGTTGGCCCTGTCATAGTGAAACAGATTCAGGTTTGTTGCTGTAGCGGCTCGTTCCGGCGTGGAAGGTTCTAATCATTATTTTGACACCTGACCGTTTAGGCACCGGTGCGTGCCGGTGGAACTGCCCGAATTTCTACATTTCCTTCGCCGTGGACCTCGAGGAGATCCTTCGTATTTGTTTAAGGAGAATCTTCTTCTTTTTTACTTCATTCTACAATCTTCAATACCAAATTTCCACCTTTTTTGACGTCGTGCTCGGAGTTGGCTCGGAATTTGTTAGTTTTTCCTCGGGAGCGGATAAAAAAAAAGTATGGGGTAATGAAAAATAATTTCCTTCCCCACTGGAAAAATATTTCACTATATAAGGCCCGATAACACTCCGTTTGTAAATAAGTATTTTCACCCTTCAAGCTCGTTGTTTTGAGATGTCGCAAGAAGAGATCATATTGTACGAAGTCAGAGGCAAAGTTGCCGTTATTACCCTCAATATCCCCCACAAGTTGAATGCGTTGAACGCTGAGGGTTATCTCCTATTAGGAAAACTTATGGAAAGAGCCGATGCCGAGGAAGATACCATTGTTACATTGATTCAATCCTCGGGTAGGTTCTTCAGTGCCGGGGCTGACTTCTCCGATAAGGCCCTTGCTGGAAACCAGGACGTGGACAAATTTGACCACGAGTTCTGGCTCGGAAGATTTGTGGGTCGTAATGCCTGGTTGACGGATTTGTTCCACAATCACACCAAAGTGTTGGTATCGGCTTTGAACGGGCCAGTTATCGGGTTATCTGCTGCTTTGGTTGCACTATCTGACTTGATCTACGTTATTGACGAAGCCAAAGTGTACGTTTTGACTCCATTCTCCAACTTAGGGCTTGTTGCTGAAGGGGCTTCCAGCGCCACACTTTTCTTAAGATTAGGCTGGTCCAAGGCATCGGAAGCTTTGTTATTTGCCAGACCTATTCCAGGAGCAGAATTGACCAAATTGGGCTTCATTAACAAGTCGTATGGGGACTACAACTTTAAATCTGTAGAGGAATTCAACAAGAAGATTTACGATGATTTGGTAGCACAGTTTGATGGTTTATACGAACCTTCTGTTCTTGCTAACAAACAGTTGTTGAAGGCCAACAGAGACAAGTTGATTACTAGTGCAAACTCTACGGAGGTAGTTGGAGGATTCAATAAATGGAAGGCAGGTGCCCCACAAAGGAGATTTGTGCAGTTGTCTCTGAAACAGATCAAGCACAAGTTATAATATGAAGAGTGAATAAAGGAGAATATACAGCTTTATATGAATTTCAATTGTGAGATGAATTGTAGGATTGAACTGCGAGATTGAACTGTAAGATTGAATACAACAGTAAGATAGAAGTGTAAATTGAACTTGAAAGCTAGGTCGAACTATAGTACGTTATATGCCATTTCACCCGCAAACGTAACCCAATTGCAATTGATGAGTTCATATCCATACAATGCAAGCAAAAAAATGACAAAAAAATGCCCTAGCACCCACCCATTAGATGGAGGAGTGGTTTTGGGGTAATCTAATGACAATCCGGTATATAACCTCAGCTCGATATCAATGTCGTTTTTTAGGCTGAATATTAACTTCTTTCTAAGCCCACCCCACTACTTCTACCCATGAGTTTCAATCTCCCAAACCCGTGCTTGCTAGGGATTCTCTTTGTAGTGTCCACCCATAGTGGCCCCCAATTGGTGTACCAGTACCCGTCCAATCTATCCAATTCTCGAATCCAGAAAAAACTCCGAAAGAAGAAGAAGCACCAGCACGGCTCCTCTTCCTCCCATGCTGCCCTGGCACGAGACGCTAACTCCTCATCCTCCGATGACGATGTGTTTGATGACGAGGATGACTATGATTCTGTCGATTCTCAGGACGAAAGGTTTAATAATGACAATATGAATAGGCATGCTGACGAATTTCATGAGCTAGAGCTCGAAAATGAATGGGATTCGGGCCATTTGGACTACTATATGGGAACGAAAAAGGATATATTTCTGTTTCTTGATGAACAGGAAAAATTAAGAAAGTTCCAGGCCAATAGTGATAAGAATATCAACTCCAAGCTCCATACTTTGACAGAAGAAAGCAAAACTGAAGACGAAGCCAATGCCAAAACCAATGCCAGTTTTCGCTTAAACAAGACGATCTCGGGCATTTCTCTGAAAAGTAGTCAATCCAGATCCTCTTCTCTTAATTTAAAGTCTACCCCCAAAGGGTCTAAACCAGCAAAAGCTGACATTCTAGGGTTTGAGCCTGACTACTTAAGTGAAATATTATGCCCTCCCAGACAAATGTGTAATTCTCGATTTGAGTTGATGATTGAAGATATGATTTTTTTGGGACTACCCATCCACAACTACGATGATGGTTCGTGGAGAAGAAAGAAGAAGAAGCCAAAGTCAAATAAGAGCCATTCGAGCCGGAATAAATTGAAGAAACTGGAGTCTGCTCTCGAAGATGATGAAGCAGCAGCAAAGAATGCTGATGATGACGACGCTGACGATGAAGACGAAGACGATAGAAAGGAAAATGGTGGCAGCAAGCACTCCATGAATATGTTCCATATGGTGTTCATAATGAACCCACCCATCATTGAGTGCAACTACAGAATCGACGAAATGTTTCATTATGTGATCTCCAGATTGTCACTTGTTTTGCGGTATGAACAGCTGGCCCACGAATTTGTATGGAATCAAGTAAAGCTTATCACGAAATTGAAGGATGAGTATTCTAATTTGAAGTTGAATATGAACGGTAGTGTTCACTTGTCTCAGAGCGACTACTTGATTTCCAAGTCTTCTCTTGCAAGACTAATTTCTGATTGTTATCTTGCAATTTCGTCTTCTTCTATTGCCAACTTATCTATTCACAATAAGCTTCGTTCCTTCCAAATCCCCATTAAAACTGAATTCCATTCGTTACCTGAAGCAACCGTGCCCTTCTTACCTGGCTCTCATCTCTCTTCCACAGTCAATATGCTAGGAAATACAGGACTTATCAATGTGGGAGAAACCACTCGTTACGGAATGAGCAACATGATGACTATGTTGATGATAGGTGGTGAAAATCCTATGATCCCATCATTTCAAACTTCAACTGGTGCTAATGCTGAGGCTGAGCATAATGGTACAGAGGAGTCAGACGGTAATTCAAATGCTGATGATATCATCTACTTTGCTTTGCTCTTGTTAGATGACCCCGAAACCATCATCAAAGACATTAAGGCTGAACTGTATAAAACTTTGGCTGATTTCATCAGAATGATTAAACCTACTGAGTCTTTGCTAAAACTTTCTAATAAACTCAAACAACGTTCTGAAGGAGACTCTAACGCTACAGTTCTTGACATCTCCCAAATCAAATCGTTTGCATTCCATTTGATCTACTGGAGAAGAGCCAGGGTCATACCACCTCTAAGCACGCGTTCGGTTTATATTGTTTCGCCCATGGCCCCTATTACCATCAACTTGTACAAAGATCTTCCCAAATTTAAGCTGACGTTTCCAACATTACCTTCATTACCTCATTTTTTGAAGCTATTTTCTACAAGATCAAGAAAACCGGCTCAATTTGCTACTGTTATTCCTTCAAAAGACCATCGTGACGTTTATCTTACTGCCTTAGGCTGGCTTATTCGGTTTGGTTACGTCACTCAGCTCCACACTTTCCTCTGGCTCAAAATTTCCCGAAAAATTAAAATGAGAGTTGATGAAGATTTGGAAATTGAAGCCAGTAAAATTGCTAAACGGAAAAGAGATAGTGATGCTACGGATAAGCTCAGTATTGCTTCTTCTGGTAATGGCAGGAATGCTGCTGGAACCACTGATAACACTTCAAAGCAAGTTAACAACGGCACAAATGATAATCCCAAGAAAGCAAAGTCAAAAGCTACGGTTATTGCCTCCAGTTTTGAGAAAGATTTAGATAATGTAGAGAAGGCCATGGCTGGATTGAAATATGGAACTGATATTGTTCTTGAAGAAGAAAGTGATACCATAATATTGGATCCAGGAAGAGCAACGACGTTGGAGAGAAGATGGATTAATAAAATAATCTATGACGAATGCAATTTATCATCGGAGCTCATGTCTATTTTTTACAAGCTTCTCAAGTATATGAACGGAAAGAACTCTCTAGAATTATTACTTTTAAAAGAAAATATCTCCAGACATGAACTAAGAAAATTGCTCTTTGCAATAGAAGACCACATAATATCCGTCAGACACTGGTAAGCTTTACGAATTATGCTAAATATTTTACTATCGATTAGTAAATTACATATAATACAAATTAATCTATACTACTATTTTTAATAGTCATGATGTCTTAAGCAAAGACATCTTCTTTATCAGCCTCAACCTCATTACCTTCAATTTCAGCAAAGGCTGAAAAATGTGTTGGACGATGTAACTCATGATAGAAAGGTAACGGAATATCAATTTTCAAATCAAATGGCCCATTTGGATCCCATACTGGCCCAATAAACGAATAATTCCAGATATTATCATCAGGAACCAAAAACGTTCCCATAATTCTATCCGAGAGTAATAATTGATTCTTCTTGGAGAACTCAGGGGAGAATCCCTTAGGGGCACTAGAAATCATGTCCTTGTTATTTAAGCCCCACTGGTATGCAGCTTCAGTTGCAGAGTAAGCAGCCAAAGATACAGACCCTGGAGTAAATGAAACAACTAATGTAATCTTGTCTGCACTCCATTCTTCGGCATTGTTAGCATTCAACTTGGCGTTGGTTGTAATATCGAGAGGAGATAACATCTCTGCACTATGTCCCTGAGTATGAATCCAACCCAAAAGCTCCAATTGGGATAAATACGACAGAGTTTCCTTATTGAAAACCTTTGTAGGGAATTGGATAGAATGAGAGTTGGCAAGCTGTGGAACCAAGGCAATGGCCTTAATTTCCTTGATCTTATCTTGACCAGAAGGAGAACTTCCATAGATGAAAGCACCAACCTGGGTTCTTAAATCTGATATTTGAATAAACTTCTTCAAGATATTCTTTGGAATGATGTATGTGAAACTTTCATCATCAATGAAATCATTAGAAGATACGTAAATACTTTTTGTACGAAGATGCAAATTGTTTGAGGCAATTAATCTGTTTCTCCATTCATTCTTAGACATGAACGAAGACTGTTCGTAGTTTGTAGTAGTAATTGTAACAATCTCTTCTCCATGAACATTCTGAGTAGTTGTTTTAAGAGCAGAAAGTTGTTGGTTATTCTCAGTATCTTCCTTTTCACCTGTTCCATTTACAGTATCCAACTCTTGTCTCTTTACTGATGGTCCTTTGATATCTTGTCCTAAAATTAAATCACGAATTTCTGACTGAGTAAGTGACTGGACGTTGATGTTATGTTTCTGAGAGTAATCAGCAAGAATTAAATCACGAAGTTGAGTTTCCACATCAATCCACTGCTCGTCGGAGAACGACGGCCATATATGGTGATCTTGGGTAACTATCGTAGCATCCGGTCTCAATACAAGATTAGCTCTTTCTTGATTAATCTCTAAAGCCCTCAAAATAAGAATAACTCTGGAGAATGCTGTGTAAGAAGAAATGGTCTTGAGCCAGTCATCATACAAGTTGAACAACACCATTTGTGGTTCGTTAGCTTTCAATACGACATTGGCCAACTTATCAACTTTCATTGAAGCTGCGAATGGTAAATGAAGTTCAGAAGGTCTGATGGAAATATTAGGGAAATCTAACATATGAACTTCTAAAGGATCAAGCATACCTTTTCTGGTAACAATCAACTGTTTTGGCTGTTCTTCTCTTGGTAATGAACGAACTAAAGCTGCCACTTCTTCTGCGGTTTTCCATTTGGCTAATTGCCCTAAACGTTTCTGACCTGCCCACACAGAAGTGTGGATGATTTTCAAAAATAATTGACCCGTTTTGGGGTTCAATATGAAAACAGCTCCATTAATAGGTTTCGTGGTTAGATTTCCTTCAAAAGTCTTATGGACAGTAACACGATAAACATTCGTGTCATCTACGAACAATTGAGTTTCGTTGTTAAACAATTCGGCATAATTGTTAGCATTCAAGAATGCCTCTTGAGGTTGTGATTGATACAACTGCAAACCTTTACGAATACGCTCTCTGAGGACGTAAAGAGCAGGGTTCGATTTCATGATTTCTTTCATAGCATTTTGCATCAATGGCTTGAAACCTGAAAACCAGTTTCCGTAAACATCATACATGTTATAGGCTAAATCAACACCCACCATCGCACCTGTTGGCGAAGGATAAGCACTGGTACTATCAGTGGTATAATCCAAAAACTTTGCTCTGGTGTATCTGGAAATATCATGAGAATCATAATCCCCATACCGCAATTGGACATCAATCCAAAATTTGTTCAGAGTAGCAGCATCCAATGAATCTCCTGTATCGTGTAAAAGAGAAGGACGTGAAACATTCCATTTGTAAGTACTTTGGAGAACAATATCAGCACATGAAGAATTCATTTTATAGGATTTTCTTGGGTGAATTGCCTGCTTTTCAACATTATCAATTTTTAAAACTTCTAATTCCTTGTCTAACACCTGGCATAAATCTTGCACAATACTTTCATGGATCTTCTGCCATAAATGAGCTCTGAAAATCTGAATCAATGAGATTTTAAGGGTAGGAATCTTCCCGTGCAAGAAAATCCCCGTCAAATCCAATTGAACAAGGAACCCTACGTAGACATTAGCTCTGTTAATAGTTGGAGACCACCATAAGGTGAAACGACGGTTAGGAATCTGACTCAAACCCGATCTTTGGGCGTTGGTTAATTTCTTGAACTTTAACGAATCTTCAAATCCTGAGGCTTTCTCCCAGAAAAGACCTTCCCAAGAATCGAACCCAGTACCTTTGAACAAAGTGTGCTCCAAAATGGTTTCAATACCACCCAATGCCTGGATGACATCAGCACGGTAAGCATTCAAGTTCCAGAGTCTTCCATCATGATGATTACTGGTCCATGAAAACGGATTGAACCGGGGCAAACTGAACTGTTTGAATTGTCTACGGACTCTATGACCTTTATCATAGGCCAAAGTGTGTCTATCCTTCTGGAAAAGGGTACTAATACGAGGAATACCTCTATCCCAATTAGTTTCCATATCTTCAAAAGTAATTCTTCTGTTCTGTTCTGCTGCTTCTTGACGTTTGATGGCATATTCGGCCCAAACTCTTTGAGAGTCCAAAAACTCGTTCTCCCAAGTTGTAATGTACCTAAAAATTGTTGGGATCATCTTGTCTTCAAAGTGGGTCATACCTGCTCTGAAATGGGTGATTCCAGTGTCAGTTTGTTTCGACCACTTCAAGTCAGAGGCAGGAATCAATATATGAGAAGCACTCAACATTCCTAAACCACCCAATTCCTTAGGAGTGTAGAACACGGCTGGAGGAAAACGAGAAGGCATTTTGGAGTTGAGGCCCATCTTAACTCTGTTCTGAATTTTGGTCTCACACTTCACAAGCACATCAAGCAATTCTGGGGTAGAAACAACTGCCTCTCTGTAGTAAGCAAAAAGAGCAATCAAGGCAGTATTCCATTTAGCAATAACTTTGGTGAAGGTGGTGGAACCTGAAGACATCAAAATTTGGCGAATTCTATTGTTAAAGTGATCAACAGCACCCTGACTAACCCTGAGGTAGGCCTGGGCTGTTCTTTCCTTGGAGTTATGGTCAATTAAGTCCCAGACTCCTTCACTTGGTGACTGTGTGTCTGAAACCCTGCTTTTTGGAAGGATTCTAACTTCGAAACCACACATAGTGAAGAGCAAGTTGGGGTTATCGCTGGAGTATACCGAAGCAAACGATTCACTCCATTCCATGGAGGTAATTGACTTTGGAATACGCCCTGAAATCTCCCAGAAAACAGCACGCCCAAGGTTAACATCGTGTCTCATTAGTCTCATTCTTGAGTCCTTTGGCCAGCACCGTTTGTTGTTGTAACCCACGACATTCACAAAATTGGGATCAGGGTTCTCAGACAAGTACTCCTGGATAAGCGAATTGGCATCATCATTGTCAAAGTGGAAGAACATATGGATTTTATCCATGTATCTGGCATACAACCTGACAGGACTAGCGGTTTCTGTCTTAGAGTCGCTAAACTGGAGGAAACCGTTGGGCTGGTGGGGAGGACCAGCGATTTCAGTTGCTCTATCAAGGCCTAGCACCAATAAATCTATGACCAATCCATAGTATTGGTACACGAAGGAGGAAAATTGTAATCCTCGTATCAATCCGTACTGATTGGTATGATTCATGTCCTTGTAGGTCAAGTTGATGTTGTTTTTGGATGTGATGTAGTCAGCAATGTTCGGGTCAACAATCAACCGTAACAACCGATTCAACAACGTAAGATCTATTTTATCAGCAAACTTGTTCAAACTTGTCTCCAACATCACATTAGTCTCTCCATTAGCAGTATCCCATACATTTTCCAAGTTGTTAATACCCTGGGACCACTTGTATACATACAAAGGAGCAATCTCGTCATCACTGGGCTTAACCCAGTTAGGGAACAACTGTCTTTTGTCTGCCTCGTACCACAAGTATTGGTCTAAGTAGGCGTCAGTAATCTTCTCAAGAGGATCTATGGCATATGTAGGCACCAAATGATCGTAAAAGTCCATCATTTCCACACCAGCTTCCTTGAAGATACGCTGGGTTAAAAGGAACTTCTTCACACGTGCTAAACATTCATGGGGGTTATCATAAGCTTGTTCTATTAACGCCAACTCTTCTCTCTGTGCCGAGTTCATTCTGGCGTTAGCATTAAAACTTTCCTTAAGATTTTCAAGGGCCAACACCAAGAGTTTGGTATCATGCTTATACGAGAGAGGAGGGAAAGGAATGGGAGAAAATCTACGGCTTTCGAGCCAATTAACCATTGTCTGGAAAATGACTACTGCTTCGTTGGGAGTAACGAAAGGTCCATCTTTAGCAAAAGATGTTTGACGGTCCTGTTCGTTTTTAATCCAGAGTCTGGTGAGTCGACCCAAATTCTTCTTGACTGCAGTCTTTTCCACGGAAGCACCACGTTTAATACGGTCTCTATTGTAATGAGCCACTTGCACCCAACCATCAGCTTTAGCTTTAATGTAACGCTCGATGATTTTTTCAATAGGTTCAGGTAAGCCTGGCACTTTCCAGGGAATATTGGCTTTCCAGCATCGCCAGGCCTCACTAAGGTGCTGTAAGATCGTTTTGGACTTACTCAGCTTGAGATTTTCGGGTATCATATCTAAGATATCGTGCATCACCTGGGCTCGGAGTTCCAAGTCATAGTAAGAGTCGATTCTTTGCTTGGTAATGGTTTTAGCAACGTCGTTGCTTCTTCTTCCTTCGAATTGACGGGCCAATAAGTTTCCAAGCCATCTTTCAAGTAAAGGAACATGGCCACGAAGGAAACTTAACCAGACTCTCCAAGAAGGTTGCCAGTATCCACAACCAGGACCCTTTCCAATGGAACGATTAAACCGGTCATAAACCACATGTTTAAGGTCTTTACAGGCTCGAATCTGGTGCATCACCTTATATTTATACCGGTAGATACCCGTCAACTGCCCAAAATGATTGAGAATGTAGTAAATTCCATCTGCTAGTTGGTACGCATCGACATTACCCAAACGGAACTGGACGTGAGAGTCAACAATTAACTTTATGGCCCGAAGAATCTCTCGAATAAGATGGAATGCATGTCCAAATCTGGACTTCTTACGTTCTTTTGTAGTCAATGTCTTCGTAGGCTTCAAGTTGAAGTTATAGTCCAAATGTAAGTAGGTTAATCCACGCTTATGGATCAAAAGATTAAGCATATTGAACCCTTGACGGCACACTTGCAACCCGGCTTCTACCCAGTCGATTTTAGTTTGCTGGAAGTACTTCGTTGACTTAAGTACCCGAAGCAAGTTGACGTTCTTCTTGTTGTGGATTTTGGACCCAGTTTTTTTACCTGGAGGATTGTGCAATGAGTTCAAAACATGGTTTTTGAGAAGCTTCTGGTGAGAAACACGAAGTTTGACTGAAGAACCTGGAGCTGGACGCTGCTGGTACCAAGGTTTGACCAATGGAACGTCCTGGGCCCTAACGGTCCTGCCGTGGCGTATATTGAATGGAAATGGAGCTCTCCATAACCGGAGAGCATCCTTTGTTCCTTCGGGTTCAAGAGGAAGATTTTCAAAGTCATTTTCAGCTAAAAAGGGTGTAAAAGTTTCAGGAAGCTCAAAGTCTTCAAAATCCTCAAATTCTTCCTCTTTCTTTTGAAAGGGATGAGGAACGATACTGTTGAGATTTTGGTGGAATCTGAATGCTGGCATGTCTTCGTCCTCTTCGTCCACGGCACTAGTTATAGGGTGATGGTATGGAGTCACGAATACCTGCTTAACAAACGAGTTGTAGAGGTATGGAAACGAAACCTTGTACTCGGTACGGATTGGGATACGGAAAATGATTCTGTCAATGGAGTTGAACTCAGTAAAGTCTTCGAGTTCCGGATTATTGATCTTCTCTTTGAATAATGGTTCGAACTTGGGGCCTCCTGGCAATGCAACATTCAAACTTTTGGCAGTAAAAAACGACTCTTTGGAGAAGAGATGGAAGTAGTTTGGGTCTACGATGTCTGCCAATACAGGGGCTGCCACCTTGTGCAAATTAGCCATAGTCTGTAACGGTAGACTCCAGGATCTATAGCTCTCCCCGTTGACAATCTGGAGGTTTTCAGCCAAAGGCTTCTCGTCATAGAACCAGTCGATGATAAATTTGTCTTTCTTCTCGTCCAATTCGAGCATTATTGGTTCTGGAGGCTCAATATCCTCTATATTTTCCATCCAGTCTATTGGTGGTTCCTCGTCATCAAACGGAGGGAATCTCATACGCTTGAAGTGACGTCTGTCTCGTTTTTCTCGTCTCATCATTATCCACATAGCTGCCCATTGAGCAGTGTACACTGGTTCGATTACTCTAGGCACTTCATTTACAAAGGTTATGGCTCCTGTTACGTGGTATAACACATTGACTTCTTTGGTGGCTTCCCATGGTTGTGGCATGGTCTCTAGCAACTTCAAGAGGGCCCGAGGCATGTGTTTTAATGATCCTAGATGGGACCTTTTATCGCTAGCCACCTTTTTGGACGATAAATCTCCATGATCGATCATGATTTTACGAAGATGCTCCGGTGGCATTTCTGCCTTGATGGGCTGAGAAACTCCTCCTTTTGTTTTATTAGCTTTGGAGGACGATTTGTATCGAGATTGTTGGATTTGGAGCCATTTACGCTTCCGTTCTTGGAGTAAATCGTCAGTAATGACGGCAGAAGGGCCTGTTTTCTGAACTTTTCTTGCTGGTCCCGATAGAGGGGCTGGAGGGGGTCCTCTGGGATGCAGTGCCGCTGGTCTTGGGGGCGGAACGGCTCTACGAGATGTACTTGGAGGTGGAGCTCTTGGAGGAGGTGGAGCTCTGTTAGTGGGCGGAGGCGGAGGAGGAGGGAGTCTCGAGCGTCCGTTGGTCCCATTGGCCTTTGCAGCCTGCAGAGGAGGCGGAGGAGGCGGTAATTTTCTGCCCATGATGACGATGGCGTGTCAATGAGTAGAAGAATTGGAGATGTAAACCATCTCATCTGAAAATATCATTACCTTTGAAAACTGCACCCGTACCCTCCCCAAAACAACACCCGTACATTCCTTTCCTACACCCGTGCACCACATAGATGGAGCGGATAATGGGATATAAGCTCCGACCCCCAGAATACTCCTATTTCTCGTTTATTCCGTACTCCAATGGCGAATTCCACCAATTCCACGGAGTTTTCCCCCTATATAGCCTCCAATTCGTTCCTTGGCGAGTACTTGGTGAAAGGAATCTTGGAATCCACCCTCAACTCGCTCTTTACGTCGATCCAGGACAGAAGCCAGGAGTTTAGCGTTGCACGGATCCCATTCTCGAAGTTTGGTCTCATGTTAAGTTACAGTTGCTCCGCTTATGGGATAGCCATCTTGATCGTGTCATTTGTCAACAATAGAGTCGACAGACTAGCTTCTACGTCCAATGTTGGGCTTCCCGAGACGGAATCTCGTCATTTTTCCAAGCTGATCCAAGCAATAAAGACAGTTACCAACTACGGATTACGATTTTTGGCTATAAGTGTGCTCTGCTACAACCTCTATCGAATTCTCATTGTAATGAACCTATTGAACGTGGCAGCCTCAGAGTCCGAACGTCCCCAATTGTCTTCATTTACTCTCAATTTGAATAGTCCATGGCTAACTTATAACTCCTCTAATTATGCCAGCGATTCTTACATGGCTCCAAAATACTTTTACACCGAAAAACTTGTGGGCCCCAATTCTGATATTTACTGGCCCATTTTCCTTGGTTTTTGTCTCTCGGTATTTGTAGAAGGCATCATTTCCACCTCTCTGGGCACCAAACTCTACATTGACTCCAGCATGTCCTTGTTTGAGGTATCGAGTGCTCTCCATGAATGTTCCGGCTCCTCTTTCTTCCTTGTCCAGAACGCTCTCAAACCTACAGAAGTGGCATTGATGCTCTGCTTGTTTCAGACTTTCTCCCATCTTAACGTTCAAATAGGAGATTTGATAAATAAGAACAGGTACAGACTCGTGGGACTGACAATTTTGAATCTTGGTTTCATTGCTTTCGTGATAAGATCGTGGTTGTACGGTAATTTCGAAGAACTTCCCGTTATCTTGATGACCTCCACCTTCCCCCAGATTTTGATGTTGTTGGTGGTTTCCATCAGTGTTGGCATCTTTTTCCTTGCATTATTGATGAACGGATTTAACTTGAGAAGACTTAACTTTGGAAGTCTTCTTTTACCCAGTACTTTTGAAATGAATGAAGTGGCCTCTGAAAACGTTAGAGGTATAAAAGCATTGAACTTAAACTTGGATGACGATTTCTTGACAGCATTATTGGGTATTGGTTTATTTGCGGTGACCCTGGCTGGAAAGTCCAGTTATATCACAGAATTGAGATTGGTGGTATTAAGACAAGAAACGTGGATTGAGGCCAGTCTTTGGGACTCAATAAAAGCCCAAGTGGAAAGTATTGCATCTGATAAATCAGGACCATTACCACGCAAAGCATTGATCAATTACTTACGTGAAAACCACATTAACGGCTACGCTAACATTATAACAAAGCCTTCCAGACGATTATTATCAGGTGAATATCAATATCTGAGCAGTAATGGCGATCCTGCTAATTTGTTGGACTCAAAGAAGACAAGTATTTTCCGTAAACGAATAATCTACTTGAAGAGAATTTATCGTGATTTCTTTCAGCTTCTTAAGGGAATTACTGGAAAGTTTTACCGAAGTGTGGTGACATTCTTCTATATCCATGTTCTTCGCCAAAAGCCTTCAGAATCACAAAGGAATAGAGTGGAAACAGATGAGGAATTCGAACTCAGAAAGAAAAGTGTTCCTGAATTCTTGAGACAGTACGTCAAAAGAGAGACACCTGTGGCTGTGACACCAGAAGTAGTTGTATCGGAAGAATGGCTGGAAACTAACTATGCTTCATTGCTTCAGGGCCAGGAGGTTCTGGAGTTTGATGACTCGGCAGACTACGTTGACGAGCAGGAATACTCTGAAAGCGATTTCTCGGATATTGAATCGATCGATGTGTCACAGGCGGGCCAAGGTTCTCTGGCAATTAATGAATTAATGACCTCGGAAGGAGTGGAAGAGTTCTTTCAAGAATCTATGGATAATTCCATTTTCAAAGTACATATGAGCAAAGATCATGAAGCTAGCGGAATAATGACAAGATCCAAATACAAAAAACTCACCTCAATACATGAGGATGAAACTTCAAAGTTAATTGAGCTCATTCTCCACAAGAGATCTTACCAATTGGATGAAATTTACCAGGGTAAGACTCCAGCCATTCCAGAAGATTATGAACCTACGCAATACTGTGTGATTTGCCAGTGTAATGCTAGAGAAATCATTACCTGGCCTTGTAGATGCTTTGCCATCTGTGAAGATTGTCGTATAAGTTTGGTGTCGAAAGGCATGGAAGGCTGTGTATGTTGCCGTCGGGAAGTTGAAGGTATTTCTAAGATCTTTGTACCTTAAACATAAGCTTGTATTTATTGGTATATAGTCCATTATATGTTGTATGAAGAGTAGGTATATGGGCGTCTTTTTACCGCAAAAAAAATACTGCAGCCGCAGCATAATTCGATAATTGCATACATAAGCGAAATTATCTGTCAAAAAGCAAAAAATAGTAATTAATCGAAGAGGTTGGCTGCAGCATTGCGGTAATTCATGGGTAGCTTCTATTTTTTAATAGATATGCACTGTGTTGATATTTTTGAATTTCGCTTATTTTCTACAAAATTTGAAAATTGGTGAGATGTGACATAAGTTGGCAAAATATTTGAGTAAACAAGAATTCAGCATAAGCTAAAGCGATTAAAACTTTTTGTACCAAGAGGTAGAAGATAGCAAGGGGTATTCTAGAACGACCCAATTCGTTCTTTACAGTAAGGAAAGAGACTATATATGCTAACGAGAGCAGTCATTAGGCCCTTAGTAAGTACATGGAGTTACTACCTACTATTATGGAATTCAATTAACAAATATAAACTTCCAATACAAAATAAATAGGATCATATTGCCAAGTATACAGAAATGCTGCAATTGACGAGTCCGGATTCTATAATTTACCCTTCTTACATACTCGACCGGCTCGTATTCGGATTTACACCAAGACTTATTGCAACACTTCTGTCTATTGCTTATTCCCCAAAATCCCACATCTCTATATAGTTTGCTCTGGAACCTTTGCTTTATGCTTGGTGTTTCCTACTGACTTCGAAGCACCATAATCTGCTACTGTCGTCGGTCTTTTATATGTGGCTCCGGTCCTCCTTTGTCCGACCGATTCCCTTACGTTCGGACCACATCCACGCCTAAACCATCAAAACCTTCGAATTTTGCTTCCACAGTCTACAGCCACTCCTGCAAACCCTCTAGCCCAATGTATTACCTCTATACTTAACCTGGTGCGCGGGAGGAGCTTAATTAATGTACGAGAAAAACCTAAAAAACGGATATGAAAAAAAAATACGGGTGAAAATTTACGTGCTAACGTTTATCATAAGTTTGGTGGTATTATTGTCGGGAACAACTACTTCAAAATCCTATAAATAGTAGTCGACTGATTGTCGAGATAGATTAGAACATTCGCCGGAATTAATTCCATAATAAGCACCAAAAAATACGACCAGGAAAAACGGGCCGAATATCGACCATAATCATTTTTTTTCTTTTTTTTGCAATGTCAAACCGAATTCACCACTTAAATGCCAATACTATTTCTCATCTAAGCCAAGAAGCACCGCTACCGTTCAAGAAATACACTAAGAAGCGGTCGTGGATATGGGATTGGTTTGAGCAGGACCCTAATAACAAGTTTAGGGCCGTGTGCGTATACTGTCACCAAGAAATTTTCCGGTTGGACGGAGATAAAGGGTCTCCAAAGAAGCTAATTACCCATTTAAACTCCAAGCATTTGGTGAATAAGGACAATTGCATGGGTGCTAAGCTATCGGCGTTGAGACAGGAGAAATTGAAGCTTTATGAGCAGCAAATTGGACCCTTGGTGACGAATAAAGACGATGTTATCAGTGAACCCCGGTCATCTGTCAACCTAAGGGCCAACAATGCTCTTAAGAACAATGGATACCGCCAAAGTGCCAGTCCACCAGCCACTGCTGAGGACGAAGGAACCATGAAGTTTATTAATATCATCCAGAGCAAACCTCAGACCCCCCAACCAAGCCATCAAAATAACCAAAGTTACCAGCTACGAAACCTCAAACCACAGCAGAATTATACACCACCAAGTCAGAACTACCCAATTCAGCAGCCGTATCAGCAGCAGCTTCACCAGCAGCATCAGCACGAGCACCAGCAGCTGGAACCGTTGCTAAAACTGGTTGTGCAGCCAAGTTTGGCAGCCATTGACCCCGAAATCAAAACCATAAAGCCATTGGAACCAGTAGACGATGCAGGCACCAGCCTTGTGTACAATGGCCTCGTGGAGAGACACAACGAGCAAGTCGAAGAGTACAATAAGATAGTGGTTGTTAGGAACAGTATCAAGCCAAAGCATCTTCAAAGGAAGTTTTTGCTAAAGATCAATGAAAACAGTCCTAAGGTTAACCTCAATCTCGCGGGCCGAGGAAACAATAAGAGTCAGAAGAGTCTTTCGAAGTTTATCAAACACAATGCCCATTGTTTCAACAGTTTGAGTTTTCTTGAGGACAAAAGCTTCCGGGAATTTATCAGGGCAGTAAGGGCCAACCCGGAGGACGTGATATAGGCAGATGATGGACCAGTATACGAAAAAAGAAGAGGGAAATGAATGCAATGAAATACGAGAGAAATGAATGCAAATGAAATAAGAAGGAAATGAATGTAATGAAATAACAAGAGGGAAAAGTGACAATAAAGACAAAGTGAAGGATGGAATTTGAGCACCAAAAGCGCTACTAGGACCAATTTCAGAAGTTTCGGCCAGATCCACAGTATTTGGACCGCATCCAGCAGTTTCGAGACCATGCTGGATCGTAAGAGATCCAATCACCGATTTAAGGCAGTAGTAAAGCACTCACTACAGTTCCTAGCTTCATTATGGCTAAAAACAGAACATTGAGAAGCTTTTTACAGCAATTCTACACAGAATAAAAACCACCATCACTTCTCTTTCTCTTTCTACAACATCTAATACACAACCAACTCTTTCAACTCCTTCTCTGAAGTATTTGGGCCTACTTACCCAAATCAGTCTTGTAGTGGCCTATATCCTCGGCATCTCTGCTAATAGGGGCCAAATCTGGGGTGCTTACGTCATCTAAAAACGCGTAGGAAAAAAACCAAACCACCACTGAAGTTTCCAGTCAGAGGTGAGAAAAAAAAACCAAACTAAGTGACTACTTTATTTGATAAAAACATCCAACCAAATCAATTTATCGGGTATATTGGTGATATATAACCATAAAATTGCCATCTTCAACGAATTAGAGGGTGTTTGCAACGTTTTTCCTGTCGAAATTGGTGGATTTTTAGATAAATTAACTCTCCATGGCTCGTGATACCTTGTTATCAACTCCGGTGGCTACCACCACTTACACCACCACTGCAACAGTGCTGCCATCTTTCGAATTGTTATCCATTACCTTAACCGACAACTTCGTCCACTACTTGAACTATTTGGATAAACTTCCTGGGGGTTCCATCATTCTTCGGTATATCCGATCTTCCTATAAAAATGACCCTGTCAGATCATTGTTTGAATTGGCATTGTTCATTTTTGCCGTCCATTACTTCCTTTCATCCAAAAGAAAAGAGAACAAGTCTGAAGTAGTCAAATTTTCCAAGCGTGAAGTTGACGAACTCATAAATGAATGGGAACCGGCTCCTTTGGTGGATCCATTAACCCCAGAGGTGATGTGGAGCTTAAAGAGTATCCCTGAAGTTCAGGGTCATAACGGGGCTCACATCCGTGTTAAAAACCACGATGCCGTCAGTCCCGTGATCAACTTGGCCTCCAATGACTTCTTGGACCTCAATGACAATGTAGACATTAAAGCTGCTGCTAAATCCGTCATTAGAACAGCCGGGGTTGGTGCCTGTGGTCCTCCTAATTTCTACGGTACCCAGGATGTTCATGTGAGATTGGAAGAAGATTTGGCTGAATACTTGGAGTCCGAATCAGCCATTTTATACGGACAAGATTATGTTACTGCTGGGTCTGTTATTCCAGCATTCTTAAAGCGTGGTGACTTGATCATCGCCGATAGTGGGGTGAATATTGCTATCCAAAAGGCGTTAATCATCAGTCGTTGTGATATCGAATGGTACGCTCATAATGATATGGAGCATTTGGAACAAATCTTGACTGAATTGAAGCCAGAATTGGATAAACATAAGCCCATCCGTAGAAGATTCATCGTTACCGAAGGTTTATTTGCCAACTCGGGAGACATTGCTTTGTTACCTCGTATCGTTGAATTAAAGAATAAGTTCAAGTACAGATTATTCGTGGATGAAACTTTATCCGTTGGTGTCTTGGGTAAAACCGGTAGAGGTATCACTGAATACTACGGAGTGCCCAGATCAGAAATCTCCATCACCATTGGTTCCATGGCCAATGCTTTTGCTTCATCTGGAGGTTTCTGTGTTGGTGTGAAACCAATGATTCACCATCAAAGAATTCAGTCCAATGCCTATGTTTTCAGTGCTGCATTACCTCCATACTCGGCTAAAGTCACTTCTGAAGCCATCAAACAGATTACTGGGGACATTACCAGTGATGGTAAGTCAAAATTAATCAAGATCTTACATGATAAGCTTGATTTCGTGTACAAATCCTTGACTGCCAGTAGTAAAAAATCCAACTACTTTTCGGTGGTTTCCCACGAAAATTCTCCAATAATCCATTTGAGCTTGAAAGATACCTACAGACAACAATTAGGTTTTGATGCCACTTATGGATCCCAAGATTTCTTACACACCGGTAAGGCCAGAACCCAAAACAAATTCAGTGAAAACTTCAACATCGAATCATTCATTTTACAAAAAATTATTGATGAAGTTCTTGCTAAAACAAATATCCTTATAACCAGATCAAAACAAATGATTGAACATGAGAATTTACCCATAAATGCTCCACGGTTATTGATTTTGTTGAATAATGGAGTTAGCAATCAAGAATTAAACTCTTTGGTGGAGTTCTTACCACATATCGTGGACCGAGTTTGTTCCAAAATCAATGGTGAAATTGATTTGGACAGAGTGGAATCAGAACTACTTAATTACTGAGCCTAGTCTATAACATTTAGATTAGTTTCATTTCATTTAGACGCATAAGCCCTAACCGGCAATATACCATGATTTAACTTTTATTAAGTTTCAATAGTGCAGTCATCTTAATAACAACTCTCTTACTTCTCTTGTGCCCTTGGACTTAATAGTATTTATTCAACCGAAAAAAAACCCAAAAAAATTAAAACTTCCATAATTTAATTAACATATATTCCCCAAAAGTATATGTGCATATATATGAACATACTTAATATAATACATTAGCAAGATTCGTAGCCATTGGTGATTATTTCAGCATTCGGCTTCTAGCATCTCTGGCAATAGACCTGGCTTCCTCTACATCATGAGCATTGCTTAAGTTCAAATCTTTCGCTAGTTCATAAGCCTCCTCGAATCTGCGGTTGTTCAAGGCATTTCTAGCTAGCCATAATCTTGCTTTCGAGGTTTCATCACTGACTCCCCATTCATATTCCTGGTCGAAACATATTCTCATATACTTATAAGTATCTTTAATTCTTCCCAACTTCTCTGATATAATTGCTAGTTTGTAGCATATATGAGGCTCGACACTGTAGGTATCATCTGGATGTTCATTACCCGTTTTACTGTAATTATCAATGGTGAGAGCCTTTTCGAACGACTTAACTGCTTCTTCAAGCTTGTCTATTTTCTCATAACAGTTACCAAGTGCCTGCCACATTCTCTTATCCAATGGCTGCAAATTGGTAGCCCGTTGATAGTAGTACAACGCATACAAATGCATATCTAACACTTCATAGGCCTGTCCCAACCCATACCAGGCCCTGAAATCCTTTGGATTGGTGTCAACTGCTCGTCTATAGGACTCTATTGCAGCGTGGGAGTTTTTCAACTCCACAAATTCGTGACCCATGAGTGTCCAGGCACTAAGACAGTTCTTGTTAAGGGTTAATGCTCGTTTATAATACATGATGGCCTTTTCGTGTTCACATTTCATGGAATGGTAGTTGGCAATAATACAGCAAGTTTCGGGCCTAAATTTGTCTATCAGGGAGGCAAACTGGGCTAGAAAGGAAAGTTTTGACCGTTTTTCCATCACATAGAGCATATTGGAGTAGGTATCCAAGTCGTCAAGTCGGAGAGGGTCGTCCATGAGGATTTGGTCAAAGATTGCTTCTGCCAGAAAGTAGTCGAGGCCGTGGTAAGCAATCAAAAACTGCTGGACCTTTAAGAAATTGAATTTGGGAAAGGTTTCAGTGAGGCTGGTGAGGTTATCTGATAATGTAGCCAGTTGTTGGTAGAATTCCTGGAGGATTACGACTTCGAAGAATTGGAACATCACATTGGAAATCAACGAGGTATTAACAGATTTAATCTTCGTAATGAACGCCATGGCATCATCAAAAGTAT
The DNA here is from genome assembly GCA_003708205.2 of Isabelozyma gotoi. Classification (NCBI taxonomy): domain Eukaryota; kingdom Fungi; phylum Ascomycota; class Pichiomycetes; order Serinales; family Metschnikowiaceae; genus Isabelozyma; species Isabelozyma gotoi. Next base: position 187,710 of record PPNP02000018.1, on the reverse strand, counting down.
TCAAAGATGCTATTAACTCCTGCCAACATGACCAGTTGTATGGAAAGAGACGTAATGATTGGAAGAGACTGTTTTGGGCCAAACTGTACTTTTTCTTCTTGTTATATATCATCCCGTTTAAATAGTACAAGAAAGCATTGGGCTTGTTACTTTTGGCATGGTATGCATCTGATTCCTGGATGATTTTGGTGAGTTTTGAGTTGAGAGAGCCTATTAATTCCTTCTGACGAGACTCCCCAGCGCCTCCATCGTCGTTTTCGGGCCGTAATCCGTTCTGGAGCGATCCAATATTGATAGAACCATCGGTTTCTTCCGTGGTCTTCTTATCTACAGAGATAAGCATGGCATAGAGTCGGAAGAATAGCGCGTTCCCCGAATGACAGTCCTTCAAAACATGAGCAGCACGGTCAAATTCCTTGCAATTGAAGTAACTTTTGGCTAGGATAAACTTGGGTTGGTCTTTTATCTCGTTGTCGTCTAATTCGGGTAAACTGAAGTCAATGGGGTCCAAATCGTCGTCGTCAGCAAGACCATTGAGGGCTTCAGCACACCATTTAGCAGCCTGGAATAGGTTTAAATTGGATAAAACCACCGACGATTGGTATAGTTTTGTTCGCAAGTTCAGCCTCGACACGCTGGACATCGTAAGAGGTGGGAATTATTAAGGTGGTATGCAAAAATTGGTGGAATCAATCAAAAAGAAGCAGCAGAAATGATTATGGCAAAACAAACAAAAAAGCGTGAAAAATCTCATTATCATTAAAAAAAAATGGTTCCAATTTTTCACCTTTTGTTCATCTATTTTTCACCTATTCTGCGCTTTTTCTTCACTTTACAAACGCTATGAAAGAGGTGAATCCACGATTAACGCGGTTGCAGGCAGATTTGGCCCGTCCGCGAGCTTCGCTTGAGTCGGTGGACCGTTTGTTGGGTCTCAGTGAAGACATTGTTGCAAACAAGCTGGTAGAAGAGGGTGCCATAGAAGCAGCCCAAACCCAATTCATGTTGGACTCGTTTCGGGTCAATAAGTTCCATAAGGACTACAAGACGTGGGAATCCAAGGAAATAGATACGTTTGTTGATGATGAAGTGCTGGTTTACAACAAGCAATTGGGTAAAATGGCCCGAATTAATGAGGAAATCGAGATATTGGAAACAGAATACGATAAGGTAAGACGCCAAATCAAGATTCCTTCCTTCAAATTCTCTATCCAGACGATCCAGAAATACAACGAAGGAGAATTACTCCGATTTGTAGACCAAATTGATGGGAAATATCCCTCTACTGTTGACTCAACCTCCATCTTCAGCCTCAGCAGCGAGTCTAACCTCCTCCCCTTGGACTTCAGCATGTTCAACCGTCTCCTCAATATCGAGTACCGGTTGCGGATGGAACGCCAGATCAAATACGAGGTATTGGTGGTGGCCAAACAACAGTTAACTGCCAAAAACCAGAAATGGGCCACTCGTGACTCTGCTTTGAACCAGTTTATTACCAAAGACTTACAGCATATGCTTGATGAAGTAAGCAAAATCAGAGAGAATGAACAGGACGACCTCAAGGACTACGAGGTGCTGGAAACAGACAATGAGATGGAGCCAGAGCCAGAAATGGAGCCAGTAGAAGAGGAACAGGAACAGGAGCAAGAGCAAGAGCAAGAGTCTGAAGACGAAGCAACTCCTGTGCCAGAGACCGAAGCAACGCCAAAACCGGAGACTGCAGTAGAAACTACTGAGGAACCAGAACAGGTGGAACCAGAGCAGGACCCTGTTGCAGATGATGACGATGATGATGTTATGAAAATCGATGGTTGATTAAGGGACCCTATAGATTAAGGCAACTGGATCAATAGAAATAGAGCAAGGGAACTGAAGGATCAAATCATGGAGCCCAGATGTCTCAGAAGGAGAGAGTTCTTGGAAGAATATGGGCTTACCAGATTTTGGAGTAAAAACCTAATGAGCCTTAGAAGAAGGCAGACTCGATGTATCAAACAAAAATGAGAGAAACCTGCCAAAGATGCTGAACATTTTCCAAAGGAAAACTGATAGAATTACGCCTATGGTTTTGCAGTCATGAGATTCTAATGCCATATAAGTTCTTAGCCTAAAATCTTAGAAACCTGAGAAGCCTTAGAACCTTAGATTTGGGCTTAAAGATGGCCTAGAATCAGCCTTCGAATTGGCCCAGAAATAACCTTAGAGATCTTAGAAGTACCCTTGGTGACTTTGAGAGAGTCAATTCTTAGAAGCACAGGTTTGGAATTCTCAACGTAATCGTTCGTCGAGTTCTCAACGTAGCCATTTGTTGTTGTTGTCGGTTCATTTGCAGTTCTCGTTGCTAACTCTTGTGACTACAATTACACGAAATGTGAAGACTTCAGCAATTCGTAGACAACTTCAGTATTGTTTTCACACTACAACTCATTCTTGCATTATGTATTCATATCTAATAAATAATCTATTTAGCTTCGGCTTTGGCCTCGGTTTCTGGATTACCTTGAACAAGATACTTGAACACTTGAGAAGGACTATCACCAGCAGCAACCCTATAATCGACTATTCTGTAAAGCTGATAACCAGCAACTCCTCCAAGGAAGAAGTTGACACTGGCTAACAATGCGTTTCTGGGTTTAATGACAAAACCAGCCCATCTGGTCCAAATCACCCCGGTAAAGAACAAAGCAATTTGTTGTGTTCCTGAAATCTTTTCGACTGGTCTTTGGATGTCATTGAGACCTGCAATAACAAGAGACCATTTGAAGACTGGGGCCCAAAAATGAACGGTTTTTGGTCCGGTTTCGGAGTTCAAGAACTTAGCAAACTTGGAAGTATGTTGAGCAGCAGCGGCCATGATGTTCTGATGATTGGAGTAGGAAGATTACTTATGTTGAACTTTGCTCGGTACAGTTTTTTCCCGATGGTTACCCTCAACCCCGTTTTTTTCGGGTGGTTCGCTTCCACATTTGCAACCAGAGGCACGGGTGTAATGTTTTCTGTGGTGTACGGGTGTATTTCGGGGAGTTGATAACCCCCGCTGTCTATAAACAAAAATCTAATTACAATGGTTGCAAAATACCTAAATAAATTTTCCTTGTTTGCAAAGAGAGTAGAATATTCCGTCCTTTTTCTTCAAAAGATTCTCGGGCGTGTCGAATTCCTTCACTTCTCCGTGGTCCAACGACACAATACGGTCACTATCCATAACAGTGTCAAGCCTATGGGCAATGGCAATGATGGTTCTGTCTTTGAACTCACTCCGGATGGTTTCTTGAATAACCTTATCTGTTTGCACGTCCACAGCAGCAGTGGCTTCGTCAAGGATGAGAATTTTTGATGAACTCAATAAAGCACGAGCAAGACAAATAAGTTGACGTTGCCCAGCAGAGAAATTGGATCCCCCTTCAGCAACACGACACTCGAGCTTATTAGCCGGTTCTTCGTCATCGGTGGTTGCTTTGGTATCTTTGGGATCATCTCGGTCCAATTCCATTACAAAATCTTTAAGATGTGCCAATTCCAATGCCTTCCATAACTCTTCGTCAGTATGGAATCCAACTGGGTCCAAATTCTGTCTGATAGACCCATCGAATAGCTGGGCATCCTGAGGGATAATTCCAAGATTATGTCTCAAATCGTACAAGTACATGTTGGTGGTGGAGAGATCATCCACAAGAATCTGGCCATCAACTGGCTCGATGAGTCGAAACAATGCTAATGTTAATGAACTTTTTCCAGCACCAGTTCTTCCCACTACTCCAATCTTTTCTCCTGATTTAATGTCCAATGTAATATTCTTCAAGACCAAATCAAAATTTTTGGCATATCTGGTGGAGTAATTGTCAAATTTTACTGATCCTGATTGTGGCCAGGATACAGGTGGTTTGAAAAGCTGTTTAGAAGGTTTCTTATCCTCCTCTTCCTCTTCCTCTTCGACGGGTAAATCCCAGTATTCGATACATCTCTCCACGGCCACTACATTGGCCTCCACCTCAGCAGAAGTTTTGACCAAAGTACTCAATGAATAAGTCACTTGGAAAGCATAACTCATCAAGAAACCGGCAGTACCAGGACTGATAGGTTTGGAGGTCGTTAATGAAAAAATGGCCAAAGAAGCCGTACTTAAAACAATCAATGCACCAATAAAACCCAATCTAATAGATAACCAACGGTTAACCACTCTAATCATATACTGACTCTTTAAGTTAAAGTCTAAATTGGCGTTGTTAATGAACTCAAATCTGTCAAATTGATTGAAAGCTCTGATACTTTCGACACCCACCAAACTCTCTTGCAAATGAGCAAGAATAGGAGAACTGGAAATGGAGGCCATTCGCTTTAATTCACGAGAAATTGACACATAGTACTTCTGGTAATAGATGTACACAATGGACATAAATACAATAACAATCAAGAAAGGTGGTAATCCAATTCCAATCACCATTAAGTTAATGGTAGCATCAAGAACCCCTTCAAAAAATGATCTGAACACTCTAGGAACGGCACGATCAATCTTGGCCATATCATTAGTAAAACGGTTCATTATTCTTCCAGTAGGCGTTCGGTCAAAGAATCTCATAGGTGAACGTAACACTCGTTTCATCATTTGCTCGTGAATAACCTTGGACCCGTTGATCCCAAGCACGGCATAGAGTAAAAGAAGATTAACGCTGTTCAATGCCGAAGAAACAACCCCAAAGAGTAAATAAATGGAACTGAATCTTAAGGCGTGATTGTTGGTACCAGCATCAAGATTCTTTTCGGCCCAGGTTTTTAAGAAGAATCTCCGTCCAATACCAATAAATGAAATAAAGATACCAAACACAACGTATCCAACCCATCCCCATACAGAACAAGCTTTGATGTACCTCCAGTAAATGATCCATTTAATCGAACCTTTTGCAGAGACTTCCTTCAAAGGACCAGTTTTCAAATTGGGAAGTGCCTCTTTGAAAGGATTATTAGTGAAGGTTGCCACACTTGCCCTTCTGAGCTCACTTGTTATTGGCGTCGACTGGTCCAATAATTCATCCGAGCCAACAAGCTCAAGCACTTCGTTTTCATTTAAAGGTGATTGATTTGGGACAACTTCAAGATCACTCTCCAATTCTGGCGAAGCATTATCTTCTTCGAGTTTTGTTTCTTCTTCTTCTGTTTCTTCGTCATCATCATCGTCATACTTTCCAAATTCACTCAACAATTCAGATAACTTTGGATTCTTCTCTTGGTTACGAGCTTCTTCAAAAGTTGAGGTTTCTACGATTCTTCCCTTTTCAAGGAAGTAGATGCAATCGGAATATCCCAAAACCAGTAGAGAATTGGTTGACAATATAATAGTTTTGTCTTTCAATAAACCCTGATCACTCAATAAGTTTTCAATAATCTTTTTACCCACATGACTATCGACCGCACTTAAAACGTCATCTAATAAGAAGATGTCTGATCTGGTATAAACGGCCCTAGCCAAAGCCAATCGTGCTTTCTGTCCTCCTGACAATGACACACCTTTTTCACCTACCTGGGTCTCGTCACCATCGGGTAATATTCTTAAATCTGGTATCAACTGACAGGCCTCAATGGTTTTATTATAGAATTCTTGATCAAATCTGTGACCAAACAAGATATTATTTTTAACGGTATCATTGGTAATCCATGGAGTTTGGGAAGCATAAGAAATGGTACCGGAAATTGTCAAATTAGGAGTATTAGTGGAATTATGCGCTTCAAGTCCTCCAATTAATGCAGAAAGTAATGAAGATTTTCCCGAACCAACTCTTCCCACAATACAAATTAATTGACCTTTAAGTGCAGAAAACGTGATATCATGCAAAGCATATTGAGAGGAGGGAATGGCGGAGGTATCAGAGGGTTTGGACCAAAGGAATGAAGTGTTTTTGATGGAAATTGTCTCTTCATCTTTACCTAATTTTGGTGGTAAATAGGTAATGTAATTTGAGTCAATCTCTGGGGCTGACAATAAGTTACTGATTCTTTCCACTGAGATGGAAGCTTCAGCCAAGATATTGAAGAAATAAGGAATCACACTTAAAGGACGTGACAACATGTTAAGCAATGTGATAGAAGGGAATACGAGTTCCGGAGTTAATGGATCTTTCTCTAGGATCGAGAATGCTGCCAAACTGGAGAAAGAAACCAATAAACTTGAAGAGCCCCAGAAAAAATTTCCAATACGGTAAGCAGATTGAATTTTCTTTAAATTATTGATTTCATCGTTTCTCAAGTCATTTAATCTCAGATACATGGGTCTCTCCCAAGCGTATAACTTGATAGATTTGATGGCAGTTAAAATCTCTGTTGTCATCTTTGTTCTTTTGTCCTTAAAACTCATCTGGGTACGATTCAAAGCAGTCAAAAACTTGACGATTCTAGTGTTGAACGGAATGGCTAATAGCACGGTAAATAATCCCACTATTGAGGATTTTCCCAAGATTGACCATAAAGAAGCGATACAAAGAACCAACTGAATAGGAGCAAGGACACTACCAGATAATTCTAAAGCAAAACTTTGAAGTTTACCCACATCGACTGATATAAGATTGAGGATTTCACCTGAAGAAAACTTCGATTTTCCATCAGGAGAGATTCTGAGCGACTTGTCGAAGAGTAAATTGTTCAACGATGCTTTGAACGAGATGTTGATGTCAAACCACAACGTTGCCGACAAGTTATTTAGGTAGATGGAAACACAGGAGTTGAAGAAAATGGACAAAACAATCAATACTCCCTTCAATAGAGGTTCATCGTTGGTTTTTGCGGTGGTGAAGAAGTGAATCAACAATCTCAAAAGTTGTGGTCCAACGAAAGAGTTCAATGTAGATAACAAATCGACACATATGGAAAGAACTATGAGTTTCCCAAACGCTTGCGACAATGATCTGATTAAAATGTACTTTATAGATCTCGTATTGTTGAATTGCTGCAAATTTTTCAACCACACCATTTTCAACTGAGCATAAAGCTTTTTGGACGAGATATGGAACAAATTAGGAGGTAAGTCCTGCTCAGTTATAGACTGTTTCTTATAGGACTCGATAATTAGGCCCGTTAACCAACTATAGGACAAATCTTCGTAGAGATTAGGGTCATTAAGCTTGAGAGATAAAGCCGAGTCTTTGGCATAAACGAACAGCAATTTGGTACTTGGACGCCAGAATCTTTTATTTGACTCGAGGATCATGATGGCAAACACATTAATGATGAGAAAGAGCTGGTAGCTGGGGTTGGCATTGATATTTATAGGATAGTTTGTGTGAAGATTCTGGAACACAAGCATGAACTGGGCGATTTGAAGAAACGGCCAGAACAAGAGCAAGTAGCTCAGAGCAATGGGGTTATATATGACTTCGGTAGCATGGAGAGGAAGAACTATGAACACCAATAATGCTAGCACTAGGCCGAATACGAGAGGATTTGAGCTATTGGCAGCCAAATCGTAGTAGATGGCTGCGTGGGTTACGACAAGGAGCACCCTAAGTGAGTGAACCCGGTGTTTTTCAATGCTAATGACCCGTACGCCTGCTTTCGGAAGATCTTAAGCTGGTACAACCCAAAGGCAAGGAAGACGGTTGCTAATATGAGAAAAGCAGCAGTAACGAAGCATGGATTGAAGGCGTTTTCGTTGGTAGGAACCAACGGCGCCGTCAACGAACGAATCTCACAGCGAACACCCATGTTAGTGGTTGACAAAGAGCGACGAGAGTGGAGCTGGGAGGTTGAGGACCAGATATCAGTAGATGGATCTTGTGCTAGAGATGACGAGCATGCAGGCGCCGCTCGGAGGGGGGGCAGTCAATGGGGTACGGGTCTAGTGGAGGGGTACGGGTCTAAAGCTCGAATCTGTCAAAAAATTCTGCGGTACGGATGTTTTGGCGGCACGGGTCTAAGTTCGATACGTGTCATATTTGCGGCACGGGTCTTGACCTGAGGTACGGATGTTGGTCTCGTCGGCGGTACGGGCGTGTCTCAGACTTTCGGCGGTACGGGCGTGCCCTCTCACGTGCGATATCCCCAGCCTCGGCGTCCGAGGGTAATGCGGTGGTCGGCCCCGGGGGGGCTGTTGCCTCCACCAATCACAGCACAAGCAAGTAATGAAACGCGGAAATCACTTCGGAGTTCTGTTTGTGTGGGTGAGAAAATCTGGAGAAAGCGAGGTTGGGCCCATCCACCACCCTTCCCCCCCGAAAATTCATCAATTCTGACCCTAATTTGACCCCAATTTTTACCTACCATCCTCCGGGAACCCTCTACACCCCCTACCCACACCCCCAGCCCACGCCCGGCCGCTTTCCCCAGGTTCCGGGGGCGGCTCCGTCGTCTGGGCCCACCACCTGTCATTAATATTACATCAACTGTAATTGGCTAATCCCTTCTTTGTACTCCCGCAGCCCGCGAAGGACAAAAAAAAAATATACACCGTAGGGGAACCAATGTCAGAAAAAAAAGTTCCCTGATTAAATATAAACTCAACGATTCCACATTCTGATTTTTTTTTTCGCTCCCGTTCCTTCTTTTTTCTTCATTGTTCTTTTGTTTGATTTGAATTAAATCATGTTGTCTGCTTCAAGATCCATTAGAACTTCTGGTTCTATTCGTGGATTAGCTACTGCTGCACTTACGAGAGATTCTAAAGTCAATCAAAATTTGTTGGAAGACTTTTCATTTATTAACTACAAGAAAAATTTGGAAAATGTCGATATCGTCAAATCCAGATTAAACCGTCCTTTGACTTATGCCGAAAAATTGTTATACGGTCATTTGGATGATCCTCACGGTCAAGATATCGAAAGAGGGGTCTCCTACTTAAAATTAAGACCTGATCGTGTTGCTTGTCAAGATGCCACCGCTCAAATGGCCATTTTACAATTCATGTCTGCTGGTTTACCTCAAGTTGCTACTCCTTCCACCGTCCACTGTGATCACTTGATTCAAGCTCAAGTTGGTGGTGTTAAGGATTTGGCCAGAGCCATCAACTTAAACAAAGAAGTTTTCGATTTCTTAGCTTCTGCCTGTGCTAAATATAACTTGGGTTTCTGGAAACCAGGTTCCGGTATTATCCATCAAATTGTCTTGGAAAATTACGCTTTCCCAGGTGCTTTATTGATTGGTACCGATTCTCACACCCCTAATGCTGGTGGTTTGGGTCAATTAGCTATCGGTGTTGGTGGTGCTGATGCCGTCGATGTCATGGCTAACTTGGCTTGGGAATTAAAGGCCCCAAAGATTATTGGTGTTAAATTGACCGGTAAAATGTCTGGTTGGACTTCTCCAAAAGATATTATCTTAAAATTGGCTGGTATTACTACCGTTAAGGGTGGTACCGGTGCTATCGTTGAATACTTCGGTTCCGGTGTTGAAACCTTCTCTTGTACTGGTATGGGTACCATCTGTAATATGGGTGCCGAAATCGGTGCTACCACCTCCGTTTTCCCATTCAACAAATCTATGGTTGACTACTTGAACGCTACCAAGAGATCTCAAATTGCTGAATTCGCTAACTTGTACAAGAGTGATTTCTTATCTGCTGATGAAGGTTGTGAATACGATCAAGTTATTGAAATCGACTTGAACACCTTAGAACCTCACGTTAACGGTCCTTTCACCCCAGATTTAGCTACCCCAGTTTCCAAAATGAAGGAAACTGCCATTGCTAACGGATGGCCATTGGAAGTTAAGGTTGGTTTAATTGGTTCTTGTACCAACTCTTCTTACGAAGATATGACCAGAGCTGCTTCTATCATCAAAGATGCTGGTGCTCACGGTTTAAAGGCTAAGGCTATTTACACCGTTTCTCCAGGTTCTGAACAAGTCAGAGCTACCATTGAAAGAGATGGTCAATTAAAGACTTTCGAAGATTTCGGTGGTGTTGTCATGGCTAACGCCTGTGGTCCATGTATTGGTCAATGGGATAGACAAGACATCAAGAAGGGTGACAAGAACACTATTGTTTCTTCCTTCAACAGAAATTTCACCGCCAGAAATGATGGTAACCCAGCCACTCACGCTTTCGTTGCTTCTCCAGAAATGACCACTGCTTACGCCATCTCTGGTGACTTAGGTTTCAACCCAATCACTGATACCTTGAAAGATTCTGAAGGTAATGACTTCAAATTAAAGGAACCAGTTGGTATTGGTTTACCAGTCAACGGTTACGATCCAGGTGTCAACACTTACCAAGCTCCACCAGCTGACAGAGCTTCTGTTGAAGTTGTTATTTCTCCAACCTCCGACAGATTGCAAAAATTGACTCCTTTCAAACCATGGGACGGTAAAGATGCTTACAACTTACCAATTTTAATCAAAGCTGTTGGTAAAACTACCACTGATCATATTTCTATGGCTGGTCCTTGGTTGAAATACCGTGGTCACTTGGAAAACATTTCCAACAATTATATGATTGGTGCCATTAACGCTGAAAACGGTGAAGCTAACAACGTTAGAAACCACTACACCGGTGAATACAAGGGTGTTCCAGACACTGGTGCTGATTACAGAGACGCTGGTCATAAATGGGTTGTTATTGGTGATGAAAATTTCGGTGAAGGTTCTTCCAGAGAACACGCTGCCTTGGAACCAAGATTCTTGGGTGGTTTCGCTATCATTACCAAATCTTTCGCTCGTATCCACGAAACTAACTTGAAGAAACAAGGTTTATTACCATTAAACTTCATTGATGTTGCTGATTACGACAAGATTAACTTCGATGATGAAATTGATATCCTCGGTTTGACCGAATTGGCCCCAGGTAAGAACGTCACCATCAGAGTTCATCCAAAGAACGGTGAATCTTGGGAAACCGAATTATCTCACACTTACAACATTGAACAAATTGAATGGTTCAAATATGGTTCTGCTTTAAATAAGATGGCCGCCGTTGCTGCTGAAAAGAAGAAGGCTCAACAATAAATGAATAATTTGGAAAAGTGAAAAATACGAAATGAACGGGTTTTTCATGTAAATTTTCAAATTCGTTTTTCGTTTTTTTTCCACCTACGACAATAAGTTCTGTTTTGTTATTGTTGTATTGAGTTAAGAAGATGCTGTCTTATTTATATATTCATATCATATTTATTTATTTATTTATCATATTTTTGTTAATCAACATTATCTAAATTTTAATTTCCTTCCTTATAGCCAATGAGCGATGATGTGATGTCGGTTTCGGACCTCATCGTCGAACCCCACATTTTTGGGTTCAAGAAAAATTAAATGCAGAAAAAAACGAAATCACACATCAGTGACTTTAATTCGGTTCCTTGGACGGCTTATGTATGGGACACTACGGAATATGACTTGGGTCATGGCAACATTCCGTATTGAGGTGAAAAAAACGTAACTAAAAAGAAAAGCCCGACGCGGGGGTCGAACCCGCAGCCTTTTGATAGCCTTTTAAATTTTGGTTTAAAAGTCAAACGCTCTAGCCATTGAGCTAGCCAGGCAATTTCTTAGTGAAACTTTGCATGCTGAAACAATATGTTATTTCAAAATCTAGAAGATACTTTTTAGTATTTTCCCTTTTAGATGTCAGCTTCTAGCAGATATCTATTCTCTTTCTATCTATGGAAACGGACTTTAGGATAGTATAATGTCTACATGCAATGAAAGCCTAGTGATTTAGAGGACTCGCGCACTGTGGTAATTTAGAATGGTAAAGGTTGCAAAATATACGTGAACTACGACTGCTGTTTCCTAAGTTGTCCGTGTGAATATGCTATTTAAATATACATTTTCATTCTTTCCTATCATTATGGATTGTGTATATACTCCATCAATTCATGCAAAATATTCTCCAAAGAGGTGTAAAATGCACAGTAGTCATTAATATCCACAAAATTGTTTCTAAGATCATAGTAAATCTTTTCATTCAACTGTGACAATTCTGATTTAATTTCTGATAAATCCAAGTCGTTGGTGGTTGTGGATAAGCTGGCCGATTCGTTTTCCAATTTCTTGTCTCCCGAGTTGTTGCCTAACGAATTGTCGGCCTTTGCGTCATCATTGCTTATTAACTGGTTGGAGAATATTGACTGGTTCAAAGATGCTAGTTCTAATGGATTAAAACCATTACCATCTAATAACAACTGATTGTTCGAATTTTGATTCCCATTACTTTGGTCCAATGATTCATTGAATGGAGAAATTTGGTGCTTGATAGTACCTAGGTTAATGCCATTACTAATTAGAATTGGCTGTGGAACATCCATAACGTTAAACAATTCACTCATGTTCATATAACTTGACACTTGGTAATCCAAAAATTCAAGTTTGCCATTCGAAGTTGGAGGATTAGTTGAGGAGTTGATATTCTTTTTGTTATTCATGGCATTGTACTGGTTGATCAACTTGACAATACTAAACTTCTTCAAGATATATTCCCAAGTTAAGTTCGTTAAAGACAACATTCTCTTATACTTTTCGTTTTTAAACCATTTCCTGTTCAAGATGAACAAAGCCTTATTGATCAATTTGACATAAATTATTAATTCATTGATAGTCATAAACTCGTACTTGAACTTGACACAGATGATAATAAATAATAGAATAATAGAGTCCAAAGGAATGGTTCTTTTAACATACCAATTAAATTTCCCAAACTTTATAAAATCATTATACTTTAAGAAATCATTCAAATTATGCAAGATGGAAGGAATCAAATTATTATGCAAGTTTTCGTAAGTAAAGTTCTCGTACTGGTTAAACCGTAATTGGGAAATCGAGGAGTTATCGAAGTTAATGATAATATTTGCTTCTTGGATTTGTCCGAACGTGTCTTCGAACTGACTCAACGATAGGATATCGCCTTTAATTTTGCTTGGGTATAATTCATCTTTACCATTCTTGATCACAGTACTATTACTGGAGCTGCTATCACTATTATTATGGGAAGCTGAGTTCGAATTATTGGTGCTGGAAGTGGAAATTGAATTTTTTGAGTTATTATTGGTGCTTAAGTTAGTACCAAGTAAGTCATTCTTATTAGAGAATAATTTCTTTTCCTTTTGGCCGTCTCTCAATAAAATCTTTTTATGCAACAACATTAGTGCTCGATCAACGAAACTCCAGGAGTGATTCTTAATGAAATTGATTAAATTCATTTCTTGTACTGAGTTTGGAGGATTGACCTTGTAAAAGTTAACCATCTTGACAATGGACTCATGGATGAAATGGAATAAATCAACGATCATTTGTTTAATTTCATCAATCTCTTCACTGGTGATATTATTGGATAATCCATTGTGCAACTGATACACCAACTCTGATAAGATTCTATCGTATTTGAATTTCACATTCATGGATAACATGCCCACATTTAATTTCTTCTCAATACAAATACCATTTTCATTATAAACAGGGTCTTCATCATCAGGCATCAACACATTAAAATCATCAAACTTACAAACTGGAGGCAAACAGAAATTATGACTCGTTAAAGCATCCAAGCCAAATATAACCCACCAAAGTAACCGTCTAAATTTGATTATTTCCCAGTCGGAGATACGCAAAGAAAGAACTGGGTCCTTATGTAACTGTAAGAATTTAGCGTAACGGATAATTTGGGACATTTCCATAGTGGAAGGATTAGGACTTGTCGACTGAATTATCACATTACCTAGTAACAACAGGATTGTTTTTAACCCATGGGGATAGTTATAGTACTGGCAAATTTTGTTGAAACCCTTCAAGAATTTGTCGATATCCTGATTCAACAACAAATTATCGTACTCCTCGAATTCGGAAATGGTGGAGGCGTATAGTATTGGTAAGTAAAGGGTATAGAACTGAAGGAAATTAAAGTTATTCATGGTATTAAATTTTGGTTTTGCTGGATCAAAGTTATTCCAATACTTGTCGTGTTGTTTGACAAAGTCTTGAAGGTTCACAAGAATCGGAAGCAAAATGTGAACTGAGTTAATATAACGATTAAGAAGTTCGTACGATCTTTCCCTGGAGTGAGGAACATGGTTTAGTAAATCCTGGAGCAAATTTTCATTGTCGTAGTAGGTATTGGTGCCGTAGAGGTAGTTGATGGTGGTGGCAGGATTAGAAGAAAGGGCGTTGAGAGAGTTGTTTAATCCAGGGTTTACCGGCTGGCTGTGCGAATTGTACGGCGACTGAGTTGTAGAGGTATTTGAGGGTGTTTGGTTTGCCTGCTGTGGAGGAGGAGGAGGTTGTTGTGCTTGTTGGGAGGTGATGTTATCAACAAAGTTGGTGATTTGGGGCTGCTGATAATTCACTCTGGTGAAAAAAGAGTTGATATTACTGGAGCTATTGGTTTTAGGCAAGCTTGTAGAGGGCAAAGGAGACACGATGTTGAGAATATTATCGTTGTTGAAAGTGAAGGAGCTGAGATTAAACGAGTACTCCTCTGAGTTGCCCGGCAACTGCTGCTGTTGCAGGCCCTGCGCCTGTTGATTCTGGCCATCCTTGACGGAGGAGTAGTTTGTGTTGAAGAAGTTGTTGGTGATGTTATTGCTCATAGTGTTGAGTACCGGGGTCTGGAGCAAACTGTTAGTGCCGAAGTTTATAGGCGAATTTGCATCTTTCAACTCCTCATTTAGTTTATACGACAAATCGTTGATTTGGGGCAGGTTGAGCTTGATAGAGAGCTTGGAGTCCTCGGCCGGAGGTGAGGGAGAGTCGGACGAGGCCTTGGAGGGATTTTGGTTTACCCGGGATGATTTCTTCCCACCTCTGCTGACACGTTCATTGATGAAGTACTTACACTCGATCCCTAACTTGTCACAGTTATTACAAATGGGTTGTTGACGAGAACACTTGATCTTTTTGGAATGACAATACACGCAACTAAGAATCTTTCTCTGTCTTGTTTTCTGGACCTTCATGACTTTTCCGTCCGCCAACACTTTGACGGTGTCGCCATTACTGTCCTTCTTTGCCGAGCCAATATGCTTGGTCTGGGGCGACCCACCAGACGAATCCGATGAATTTTCGTGATTCACAATAGGAGATAAGGGAGTTTCAATCTCCATGACGGTGTTATGGAAAAACCAAAATTAACGACTAAAGAGAGTGATGTTTTAACGAATCAACAAAAAATCCTTGGGAAAGAAAATTCTACGGATTACGTTAATGGGTACCGGGAGGAAAAAAAAAAGTCTGGAGATATAATGGGGCATTAGAGCATTGCTTTTTTTTTTCTGGAGATTATTCCTCTTTGTATTCTTTTTAGGTGAAACTGAAAAAAAACTTTGGCTATATCAGCGCGGGGATTAGCACCAGAGAAAATATCTGGGGACGGTGTACAGGAAAGGATCGGAGCATAACGCCGAAACATGCATGGACACCTCAGGAAAAAAGGAAGTTGGTGGTCAGCCATGGATCAGGGAAAAGGGGGGACGGGTCCGAATGGGCTGAAGGAAGGCGGAAGGAACGAAGTGGTGATGGGGGCACCTTTCTACAGCAACAGGTGACATCTTCCGGGGCCGCTTCCAGAACGAGACGATTTACGAGATTGTGTCCAATCAGCTCGGCGTTATTTACATCGGAGTCGTTTTTTCGGTGAGTGGCCGGACTTTATGGAGTTTGGCCCAGGAAAACCACAACCTGGCAACTGAACCCTGATCCATGTAATGAGGTGGCCCCATGCTCTGTAGATGATGTGGTGATGTGGATGATGTAGATGGTACAGTAGGTAAGGGGATGTGCTGGTGAACAACACAAAATCTCGGGGTGCTGTCCTGCCTTAGTTTAGAGTCTAAGTGCGAGTTAAAGAGATTCAGACTTGACAGGTGCGAGACCATAGATTAAATAGATGGACTATGACTATTTTTGTCTATATCTGGCTGCTATGACCTATTTTTTGCCTATTTTGCAGTGTATGCATAGTTCCAGTCTTTCGGGGTCGGTTCCTGTTTCGTTCAGGGCCTGTTCAACGTTGACCTCGGGGTTAGAGTCTCCATGTATTAAGCTCGCAGTCCTTATCTTCTACTACATAAATAATGCATTAACGTTTCCATCGCAGGGCTTAATTGTCAGTTAGATCTGGCACAGCGGCTGTGAAAACGCTAAATTTGCGGTCACCGTTACTACAAGCTTTGATCATTTCTGGTTGCAACTCTACTGTCACCACAGTAGATGATCTAATATGTAATCTGAGAAGGACAAACTTGCCTGTTATACCAATTCTCTATCTCGGTATTGATATACTCTCTCTGTTTCAGTATTGAAATCATCTCTCCATTCAGAATTGATTTTAGAAAGAGCCAAAATGTGAACTTTTCGCAATTTTTGCTAAATTGATGCGAAATTCACAATCTCTCTCCCAGAATATGATCCTGGTTGAAAAAAGTCCAACTTTTTGATAAAACCAAACTCACCATGCTATCTTAGCGGCTGGAAGTCCGCTTATTGATGATTACTAATTTTTAGAAATACTTCCCGAATTCCCGTGAAAACTCCTTAATTTTCGCAACAATCCGTGTGCATTCATGTAATAATGCACTGGAACCGCAGCTGCAGTGTAAATAATCATTATGCTAGCCCTATTCTGTACCATGCTGTCCTCACAAACCATGTCTACAACTTTAAGTATCTGAACAATAGCCTCCTACCAACGGTTGGTTGTGGAAAAGCACCGGAAAAATATGTCTTTATTCCGGCGCCAATTCCGGCTATCATTCTCGGCAGGACAATAACGTGATTTGCCAAAACCGCCAGCATCAAGTGAAATAGCCTAACAAGCATTTCCTGGCAAATTTCGCATGAACAAGTCAGATTTAGAGTTTGATCATCCGGAATCAACAGGTTCGTAAAGTCCTTGGGTGGTCGTCATCCTGGGGTGTAAAATGGGTTATTTTCTAGGTAAGTACAGCTGCTTGTCCAGCATAAATGCAAATCATACCTGAATAATAAAGGGTCAATCTTGGTTTTAGAGATAGCAGCTTTCTCAACCACAAAGCATCATTGAGTAATTCATGACGTGGAAACGTTTTGTGTTTGGAGATCCTTACATTTAAAAAATATGAAACAAAACGAAATTTGTTGATTGTTATGTGGATGCAATTTTGGGAAACTTGGTGGATTGTGACGTGGTCATGAACTCACACTGCATTGTGTTCGGCTATTCTAGAACCCTATTAGGGTTTTAGAAGTGACCAACCATCTTATTCAATCTTGGTTGTGAAGTAATGGTGATATGGAAACCATGAAAAAGTCCACTGCCACGACAAGATCCAGCAAATACGTGGCCCCCACCTAAGGAAATCTCCGAAATGTTTGGGCTCAACCATTTCGGAGTACTCGTCGGTGGAAATATTTTCCTACTAAGAATTGGTGGGTATTTTCGGAATCCAGTTCTTTATTAGGCAACAAAATAATCAACAATCCTTGGTAAATTCACCAAAGCCGTGTGCAATTAACTGTAATGCTTGTCCAGAACTCAAATCCGGAATGCACAAATTAGTCCAGCATGTTCATGTATCTCGTATTTTCTGTATCATGATCCGACCTACGTAAGTCCACATGGAGTCTTCCGACATGCGTCCCTGTCAACCAACCGACTGTAATTCAATTTCGGTCAATTCTGCAAAACGGCCAAGATGTATTACGGTCAAGCCATCAAAGACAGTTTCGGGACCTTCAAGAACTTACAATTCTGGACCTTCAACCAGGTAACCTGCATTCGGGACTATTATTTCTGGGCCTAGCATGACACCTGGTAGCATTGGCTCCAGTCCATTTGTTTCCAGCAGCCTGTTGGTGCAATATCAGAAGATGATCCGCAATTTAGGGAAGGATACATAAGTCCTGGTGTTGACCGAATCGAGAGAAATAATAAGCAACCGGAGATATAATAAAGCTACTTAGGAGATATAATAAAGCTACCCGGAGAAATAATAAAGCTATCAGGGAGAAATAATACTGCTACGGGGGAGAGATAATAAAGCTTTGGGGGAGAAATAATAAAGCTATGGGAGAGAAATAATAAAGCTATGGGAAAGAAATAATAAAGCTACCTTTTGAAAAATAATAAAGCTACCTGGACGAAATAAAAAAGCTACCAGGAGAAATAATAAAGCTACCTGGAGATATAATAAAATTACCTGGGAGAAATAATAAAGCTACTGAGAGATATAATTAAATTACCTGGCAGAAATAATAAATCTACCTTTTGAAAATAAAGCTTCGGGGGAGAAATAATACAGCAAACCAGAGCCTCCAAAATAGACTAAAATTAGGCTTTAATTCGTACTTTTTGTGTACATCCAAAGATTAGTGTCCATATTGAAGAATAGGGGAAGAATTGGAGAAGAATTAGAGAAGAATAAAAGAAGAATAGGATATTCATGGGACAAGAGTTGGTCCAACATACTCTGGTTGCAACTGCTGCAAATTTCGGGCTTGCTATTGGATAGATTATAAAGCTGGCTAAAGCTGGAGCTTTCTGTCTGCTGATACCAACAGGGATATTGTGCTACATTCTTCAACTATTTTGACTACAATTATATTGCTTTCATCCTGAAATATGGATATGGGGCTATATTTTTTTTTGCAGTTCATGGCTTGACACACACGCCCAAAGAAAATATAACCCTTGCCACATCCTTCGATACAATAAGCCCATGAGAATGTTTCCTAACCCTCAACAACTAGCTTTTTATCCGTATCCATCCGTATTCCATTATAGCCTTCAATGCTGCAAAAACCCCAACACCAGATCACGTGCCAAAATTCTCGGATCGAGTTGAGATCGAGACCCGTACACCTCATGAGTTGTCCTTTCCTCAACATCAACAAACACCGTGAAAATTCGTCTCACCGATTCAAATCAAAACCCTTCCGGTACCCCCCATTGCGTGTATTTACTCGAAATAAATCATGGATTTCGAAGAAGCTGAAGACATCAACGGAGTTCGTCTCTCCTGGAACACCTTCCCTTCTACCAAGGCCGAAGCCAATAAGATTGTCGTGCCAACCGGGGCTCTTTATACTCCATTGAAATTTAGAGAAGATTTACCAATCGCTGCTTATGATCCATGCTGGTGTTCGAACAGTTCGTGTCAATCGATCTTAAATCCTTACTGTCGAATTGATATGACAGGATTCTGGTTTTGTCCAATCTGTGGTTACAGAAATCCTTTACCAAGTCATTATCAAGGTATTACTTCCGAGAATATGCCATTAGAATTGCAACCTAACTCATCCACCATCGAGTACATTACTTCTAGACCAGTACCGCAACCTCCAGTGTTCTTATTTGTCATTGATTTATGTCAGGATGATGACAATTTAAAGGCATTGAAAGAAACTTTGGTGGTTTCATTGTCATTATTACCACCAAATGCCTTAGTGGGTTTAATTACTTTTGGAACTATGGTTCAAGTGTTTGATTTGGGCTCGGAATCAATCAAACGTTCTTACATTTTCAGAGGTGATAAAGAATACACTGATAAACAAATCAGCACCATGTTGAATCAACCAAAAGCTTCAGTTGATGGTAGACCTTCCTTAGCCAATAACTTGTTGAGATTCTTCTTGCCCGTTGAAGAAATTGAATTCCAATTAACCTCCATCTTGGAAAACTTGTCCAATGATCCATGGCCTGTAGCTCACGGGGATAGACCTTTAAGATCAACCGGTTCTGCTTTGAACGTTGGTATCAACTTATTGGCCTCAACCTTCCCTGGTTTAGGTGCCAGATTAATGTTGTTCTCTGGGGGTTTATGTACTTTGAACCCCGGTTTAATTGTGGGGAACAAATTGAAAGAGCCAATCAGATCCCATTCTGATATCGATAAAGATAATGCTAAACATTTCAAAAAGGCTACCAAATTCTATGATGGTTTGGCCCTGAAAGCCGTGAAGAACTCTCATGTAATTGATGTTTTCGGTGGATGTTTGGATCAAATTGGTATGTTGGAAATGAAAAACTTAACTCACCAAACTGGTGGTACTCTCTTATTATCCGATGCCTTCACCACTTCCATTTTCAAGCAATCCTTCTTGAGATTGTTCAACAAAGACAGTGAAGGTTATTTGTTGATGGGTTTCAACGGTACTTTTGATATTAAAACCTCTAGAGAGTTGAAGGTTAGTGGTTTGATTGGTCACGCATCTTCAATGAACTTAAAGTCCAATAATGTGTCCGAAAATGAAGTCGGTATTGGTGGTACCAGTCAATATAGATTATGTGCCATGTCCCCACAACATACTTATGCCGTTTTCTTCGATATTGCCAATACTCAACCATTACCACAGAATTCTCAATCTTACATCCAATTCTTAACCCATTATCAACATGCATCCGGTACTTACCGTTTGAGAGTTACTACCATCTCCAATATTCTCACCAGTGATGAGCAAGTCTTAACCCAATCCTTCGACCAAGAGGCTGCTGCCGTATTAATGGCCAGAGTTACTTTGTTCAAATCGGAACAAGACGATGGTGCTGATGTATTAAGATGGATTGACCGTATGTTAATCAAATTATGTCAGAAATTCGCCGACTACAGAAAGGATTTGGAAGATACCTTCAGATTAGGACCTCAGTTTTCATTGTACCCACAATTTATTTATTATTTGAGAAGATCCCAATTCTTGCAAGTTTTCAACAATTCTCCTGATGAAACCGCTTTCTACAGACACGTCTTAATCACTGAAGACTGTAACAATTCCTTAATTATGATTCAACCAACCTTAACTGCTTTCGAATTAGATAAGGAACCAGAAGCAGTCTTATTGGATTCCGTTTCCATCAAGAATGACCGTATCTTATTGCTCGATACTTTCTTCCATATTTTGATTTACCACGGTAAAACCATCGCCGAATGGCGTAAAGCTGGTTACCAAGACTTACCTGAATATGAAAATCTTAAACAATTGTTACAAGAGCCTAAACAAGAAGCTGCTGACTTATTGGTTGATCGTTACCCATTACCTAGATTCATTGATACCGAAGAAGGTGGATCGCAAGCCAGATTCTTGTACTCTAAATTGAATCCAAGTACTAGTTATAATAACGCTTCTTCCATGGGTGCCAACGGGGCCGTGGTGTTGACTGATGATGTTTCCTTACAAGTTTTCATGTCTCACTTGCAAAAATTAGTGGTTTCTGGTTCCAATTAAGTAAATCATTTTTTACATAGCACATATCGTTGTTTTTATAGTCTTTACTTCTCCATTAAAATAGTTTCATAAATTAATGCCACCATTACGAAGTGTAGAGTGAAGAACTCTGGTGCGAAACTCTGGTGCGAAACTCTGGTGCGAAACTCTGGTGCGAAACTTTGGTGCGAAAAATAGGTCCTATTCGTTGAGATGGGGCGAAAAAATGGTCTTGAGGTGGTTCGGCCCATTTTTTTTAGGCCCAATTCTGGGTCCATTCAGCCCAAATGTCGCACTCCCAACGACGAATATGAAATGAGAATTAAAACTACCTTTGCTAATCTGTTTGGTAGTTGACCACCAAAAACTTTGTTAAAATATGGAGAAAGAAGAGCTAACAGCTGGTATGTTTTGGATCCCGTGCAATAATTTGAAGGAATTTGTTCAGCAATACTAACGATTAGACGAAATTGCCTTGTATGATAGGCAAATTAGGCTCTGGGGTATGGCTACCCAAATAAGATTACGGTCAGCGAAGATTTTGGTTGTGAATCTAGGAGCCGTTGGTACTGAAGTGGTGAAAAATCTAGTTTTAGGAGGAATAAACACTATTGAGATTCTTGATGACTCGAAAGTGAAAGAAGAAGACTTTGGTGCTCAGTTCTTCTTACCCAATGATGATAGTATAGTAGGACAACCCAAACTTCCATTGGTAATTGAAAAGATCAAAGACTTGAACAACAGAGTTCATTTATCCATAAATACCAATCTGTTATCACAGTATTTGCAAGATCCTCAATACTTCAAAACGTTTGACTTGATAATAGCGACTGAATTGAATAAGAAGGATATCTTGTCACTTAATGAAATCACCCGAAGCTTGAATATTCCCTTGTACATCTCGGGGCTTCACGGAATGTTTGGCTACATTCTCACTGATTTAATCAGTCATACTGCCGAATCAGAGAAGGATCTTGGAAGTCAACCTAGACAGCCCAATACCCAAATTAATCGTGTTAAAACCATCACCAATGTCAAACAGGATTTGGATAACAACAAAGAAATCGTAGCCATAGTAGATGAGTTTGTTCCTGTGAAGGACATCTTTGCATCTCAAGAACTTCCAAATCAATTGAATAAAAGACAATTGAAGAGGTTGTCTTCAGCATTGCCATTGATATTTTCACTCTTTGACTTTGAGCGTCCTGAAGATCCTGAAGATGTGGTTGACGTTGAAAAACTCAAGTTGGCTCTGATTGCCAATTGTAAAAATCTCAATATTCCTGAGCTGGTGATAACAGATGAGTACGTGGAGTTACTTAGCCAACAAGCATTCACCGAATTTGCTCCCGTATCAGCCATCCTTGGGGGCTGTTTGGCACAGGATGTAATTCAATTCTTGAGTAAAAAAGAGAGTCCTATAAACAACTGCTTGATACTTGATTCCTTGAAGTCCGAGATGCCAATCTATCTGTTATAATAAAAGTCATTGTCTGCTATAGACAGTGTCATTGTATTCTATATAGCTTGTATAAAATGTTCATTATTTTTGACTAGGCGTTAAACCCCGTCCTTTTCTCTTCTTCAAATGAGAGGTATCTCGTAAGAATTTGAGTGACTTACCGAGTTTCTTCTTTAGTATTATATTGTTCTCTCTGGCGCTGTCAATCTTCTTAAGTAAACTCTTCTTCTGCAGCTTGAATTTACGATCCTCCTCTTCCACGGCTTCAAATGCAACATTGAGCTTTCTTTTCAACTCTTCGTTATTCTTCTCTGATTCAGCAATTTGTGCTTCCGAGTCCTTTATCGATGCCAATGCATTGGTGTACTCTTTATTTGTGTAGTTCTTTTCTTCATTCTTAGACTTGATCTTCAACAAATTCTCTTTGATTTTCAGTCTGATTTCCCATATCTGAATTTGGTTCTCAATAAACTTCTTGAGTTCCTCGTTATCTTCCAATGAATGATCTTTAACGAAGTTCTTGATGTTATCGTCCAACTCATTAATTTCTACTCGTAAGTCTTCAATTTCCTGGGACTTCTTGAGTGATTTCTTCTCAGCGAGTTGTATTCTCTGTTCTGCGTGATCCACATCATTTGAAATGTTGCATAGGGTCTTATTATATTCCGCTTCTCTTCTACCGATCTTTTTGTCTTGTCTATCTGATTCATTAAAGTTTTCATAGATTTCGCTTTCTTGAACTAGACTTTCCCAATCAAGATACGATCCATTTAGTTGCATGATTAATTTGTGAGTCAAGAGAGGGCGTAAATCTCGAGTTTTTGAAGCTTTGGTAGGGGTATGAGAATGAATTCCTGACAATTTGTTAAAGTCATTCTTCAATGGATTGGTGATATAATCAGATTCCAACCGTTTTGATTCGTAGTAGGTTAAAGTATTCATCTTCTTTTTGGCAGCCGGCGCATAATCTATCACGTTATCAGCAGAATCATAAGGAGTATAGTGAAAATGGACTTCCGTCAATAATGATCTTTCTACGTCGATTTCACTGAATCTAGGAATAGGTGGTAATTCAGGTAAAGGCCATGCTGGGAACCTGGGGCCTCTTAATCCGTGCTTGAAGGCAGCATCAAAGAAGGTTTGTGACAAGTAAGTTAAGTTTTGGTTATAAATTGGTATCAAATCTGGAGGTAAATTTCCTATTTGATCACGCAAACACACAATGGATGATATCAACTTATACAAGTGGTTTTTATCGTTCTTTTTCTTCTCGTAGTACAATTTGCAATGTTCAATTGTTCTCATAGGAATTGCTCGTATTATGATGGCTTCTCCTCGTCTATTCTGGCTCCTCAAGTCTCTGAAAAATGAGGATTCTACGTCCACTGTGCCATCAAACACTATGAGAACATCGAATTTGGTTTGGTATAATAGATCTTCATGCTTCGTTATATTTGCATCATGAGGAATAAGATGAATATTGGTTACGGGTCTATCATTAGATCCGCTACCGTGGCCATTGCTACCCCCGCCACTTTTGCTGGATTTGGTGGATTCCTTTCTTACGTGGTTTCCCACGTACCTTTTGATCGATTTCTTACCCGAACATCCTAAGAATAACGCTTCGGCCAAGTCAAAGAACCGAGGATTGTTGTTCATTACTACACCGATGTTCTTGACGCTTTTGGAGGTGTTATTATGGATTATAACATTCATCAAATTCTTAAGTACATGGAATTTCCCGCTGGTTTCGGCGAGTTTACTGGACATATCCTTCAGGGCCAAATTCTTGGGCATATAGTGATGGATTAATAGGTATGGGTGAGTACTTACCAACATACAGTTATCAATACAAATTTCCAATGATTTTCGAATGATATCCTTGGAATCGTCGGTTTCACAGTATTTCAAGATATCAGGATAGTGTAACGACACGATTTGGTCGGTTAATTCCTTCTGGAACTCATACATTGGAGTGGGCAAGTTGTACTCTCCACTCTCATTAACATTTTCAATGTGTAAATCGATAATTGGCGGCTCGGGAGTGCCGTCCAATATGCTAAGCAAGTTCATTGCAATTTATAGGAGTGAAATACGCTTATTTGAAGTACACGAAGACAGAAAGAAGAAGTGAACAATGGAGTTATAAAGTTCGCAATACCCGCACTTGAGGTTAATGTAGGATGAGATTTCTGTTAGCCGTTTTGGGAATGACGTTTTGCAGGTTGGAAAAGTGCAGGTTAACAATTTGCAACTAGATATGGAAGCGACGTAGGAGGGAATACGAAGGGGGGAGGGAAGAGAAGAGGGAAGAGAAGAAGGGATAGGGGAATAGTAGAGGTAGAGAGAAGAATGGGAGAAGGGCAGAAAGAGCGGGAAAAAAGGGTAGTAAAAATGAATAGAACGACTACAATAGTTAGGATTAGAAGTAGAAAGACCGAATATGAATATCCAACAATAGGCCCTCTCTTTACGCAGACTCCTTCTTTGTAGGTGGATATTCTACTAATATAATGCTATTGTTCATTACTATACATATGTTACACGCTCCAGAGCTTGATGGTCCTGTCCCATCCACTACTGACTATCCCAGTTCCGTCCCCACTGATATCACAGCTCATGACCCTATCACTATGGCCCTCGAGACTCTTGATCTTGATCCAGTTATCGGCAGACCACACATTCACCGTATTGTCGTACGATGACGTAATCAACACCGAGCCATTATAGTCGAGAATCTCTGGGTTTTCGTCGTTTTCGTCCGTTACTGGCTTCACCAACCTGCTGTTTGCCAGCTTTTTATGTAAGAATCGCACGTCACTAACGAGCTTCTTATGGGCTGGGATAGCAAAGAGAGCCAGCTGCTGGCGAGCTGCACTAAAGCTTCGGAGATCCCAAATGTTCACTGATGAGTCTCCACTAGCAGTAGCAATATGGTACCCATTATCTGACCAATCCACTCCGTAGATCCCCTTGCTATGACCTTCTAGAATGGCAATGGACCTTCCAGAACGGAGATCCCACACTCGGCCAATGCCATCCAAACCTCCAGTGACTACAAGACTTCCATCAGGATGGAAAGCAGCAGTGAATACTTCTTTGGAATGGCCCTCCTGCTCAACTAGTTCGACGGGAGATTCTAACCTGGTGATATCCCACAACTTCCATGTCTGGTCAAAGGACGTAGACACGATGTATTGGCCCGAAGGATGAAAAATCGTCTTTGTTATACGGTTGGAATGGGCTGACTTGATGGATGCTACCGGGACCATGCTGGCATCGGTTCTGGTCGGTTTCCAGACGTTAATGCTGCCTTCATTACCTCCTGACACTAAGTATTCGCCATGCCAATCAAGCATACCCACTTTCTCCGAGTGCCCATTATTGTTCAGCTTACATACCAATTGGAGCTCCAGAGATTCTACAACGTACACCTGTCCATCCCACGAACCAGCCGCCACCAATGACGAGTCGCCATTATATCTCACGGACGAAATGGCCCGAGTATTACCGGGGATGAGCTGGGACCCGTACAACTCGAATTTGGCCAATTCAGAGTTAATGTTTCGGCGATGTCGCAAGTTCTTGACGAAGTCCTGCTTTTGGAAGGCCTGCTTCTGGAGTTTTAGACGGGTTTGGGCCTTTTCCAACGAGTAATCGAGAATTTTCACTCGGGCTTGGTGCAATTCTTCAGTTCCTGGTGTGTAAAACTCCTCCTCATCGTCTTCTTCTTCACTCTCTTCCTCACTACTGTTGCCCTCACCTGAATTTATTGCATAATCAATGTTGTAATTGGGTTTTTCTTGGATTAGTTTGATTAATCGGGCTCTTCTATCAGCTTTATCTTCTCCAAAGTAAGTGATGGGCTCGCCAAGCTTGCGTAGTTCCACCCTCACGGCTTCGTCTAGCACAGGCACATCGCTGACATCGCGAAGGGTAGATGTGGAATGCTTGGGATCGTTTATAATGGGGATGTCATTGAGATCCATGCTGTGATGGGAAGAAGAGAGAGAGATTTGAGATGAGTTTTGGCTGCGCACTGAAATGGGCCAAACATTGTCAGACTCGCCAGGAAAATGGGGCCAGGCCGTAGTACCAGCAGGGCCCATTCGAGGAAGATTGTGCGACTCTGGGCCGCGACTGGTGGGCCCAATCTATTATTGGTCCACCCAAGGGCCCCGAGTAACGACCAGATCGCGAAATGGACCCAAACTTCGCACGAAAGGCTCAAATGGACCCATGTCTCCGGTGCACCATCATAAAGCTTACATGGGTCAAAGGCAATCGGATACCCAGCACGTCCTCGGAACCTATAATTAGGCCATTACCTCAAAGTACCAAAATATTGCTCATTGTTCACTTTCCCCAGAATAAACTTTCCAGCTGCATCCACCTGTTGGTGTCGGCTCGGGTGATGAAATTGCAGCCACAGTTAGGAAAATCCCACCACCAACTCGGGGGTCCATATGAAACCTGGCCATATATATTTAAACTACTGAGACCCCCAGTCTGGCTTCTTTGTAGAATCACCAGTAGCAATGCCAGAACCAGTAGCCAAACAAAGAAAATTGAATAAAAAGCATATCCTCGTAAATGCGTTTGACATGGGCTGCCCCGGATTACAGGCCCCAGGGCTCTGGAAGCACCCGGCCGATAAGTCCCGTGACTACAACACCATTGAGTACTGGACCAACCTTGCCAAAATCTTAGAACGAGGCAAGTTCAATGCCCTTTTCATTGCCGACGTTTTGGCTGGGTACGATGTTTTCAATGGACCAAGAAATTTGGCCGGGGCTGCCAAAGCAGGGGCCCAATTCCCAGTCAATGAGCCCAGCGCGGTCGTAGCAGCCATGGCCGCCGTGACGAAAAACTTGTCTTTCGCGGTAACTTTTAGCACCATCAGCGAGGCCCCCTACCATTTGGCCAGACGGTTGGCTACCTTAGACCACTTGACCCGAGGCCGTGTTGGGTGGAATGTGGTCAATTCCTACTTGAACAGCGCCTCCCGTAACCTTTTGAATGGTCAGGATTTGGTGCCCCACGACCAACGGTATGTAAAGGCCGAGGAGTACATTCAGGTAATCTACGAGCTCTTTTTATCGTCATGGGCGGACGACGCAGTGCAAACCAACAAACAGACCGGAGTGTTCACTGACGTCAACAAAATTCGTGAAATCAACTACGAAGGAAAATACTACACTGTGCCTGGACCCAGTATCACCGAGCCAACTCCCCAGAGATTGCCTGTGATTTTACAGGCCGGAACCTCGAAGCAAGGTGTGGAATATGCTGCAAAACATGCTGAGGTTGTGTTCGTCAATGATGCCACTCCTGAGGGCCTTGGGACCAAAATTAAGGAAATCAGAGAGCAGGCTATCAAGTTTGGCAGAAAACCTGAAGATATCAAGTTCTTGCAATTGGTAACTGTAGTGTTGGGCGAAACCAACGAACAAGCTTTGGAAAAACTTGCCGAATACCGCTCCTACAGCGATCTTGACGGGGCCCAAGCTCTCTTCAGTGGCTGGACCGGTATCGACATCGGAAAATGGGACTGGAAACAACCATTAGGTGAAGTAGAGAGTAATGCCGCAAAGGGAATTGCAGAAAAATGGACCAAAAGACTCCCTGGTGAACCAGCCGATGCCACTTTGACAAGAGAATTCATTGCTAAGCAAATCAGTGTTGGTGGTTTTGGAGCTGTTTTCTACGGAGATGCCAAAACCGTGGCTGATGAGATTGAACGTTGGGTTGATGTTTCTGACGTGGACGGATTTAACTTCACGTATGCCATCACGCCAGGAAGTTTCGAGGAATTGGTAGACATTTTGATCCCAGAGTTGAGACGTAGGGGCTTGGTGTGGGATGACTACCCAAGGGAAGGTGTTACTTTTAGAGAGCAGTTGTTCGGAACAGAGGGTGAAGATCCTACGTATTTGAAACCTACCCACCCAGCTTACAACTTGAGATGGAGAGCAGGTGAGAGTAAGGAGGAGTTCGAAGCCAGGATTGCTGCTTTAAAAACTACTTAAATATGATATAGCTTGCTATACATACATAAGATATATATTATTATACGATCAGACTAAAGAACAAGTTAAATCTGCAATTTTTTTTTGCAGCCTATTGTGCGACATGCAGAAAGAGGAAATGAAAAATTTAAGAGAATAATGAAAACTATCTTAGAAATTCATATATGATGTCGATTAGTATCATAATTGAAGTTTATTCTCTTGCTCTTGTAGTGAAAATAGACATTTCCAGATTAAGACAAATCATGTCAGAAATAGACATTTTCTGTCACTTATTTATCCATTACATCTTCACACTTATCTCGTCTAAATTAGATATAACAATACAGTCTATTAATTCCGGTTTGCCTTCAACTCCTGGAGTCGGGCTTCAAATTCCTCTTTGGATTCACCTGCTCTCCACCTCAAGTTGTAAGCTGGGTGGCTAGGCTTCAAATACGTAGGATCATCTCCTTCAGTACCAAACAATTGCTCTCTGAGGGTGATTCCCTCCTTTGGGTAGTCGTCCCAAACCAAACCCCTGCGTCTCAACTCGGGAATCAAATAGTCCACCAACTCCTCAAAACTACCTGGAGTCACAGCGTAGGTGAAGTTGAATCCATCTAATCCGGAAACATCAACCCATCTCTCCAATTCGTCAGCAACCTCAACAGGGGTTCCTACAAGAATAATACCAGAACCACCCACACTGAGTTTTTCAGCCAAATAGCCTCTGGTCTTCTTGATTCCCTCCTTTTCTCCCGGAATCCGTTTGGTCCACTTGTCAATGAACCCTCTGATGGCATTGCTTTCCACTTTTCCCAATTCTTGGTCCCAATCGTACTTACCAATATCAATACCAGTCCAGCCACTGAAGAGAGCCTGGGCCCCGTCAAGATCACTCAATCCCTTGTACTCCTTGTACTTTTCGAGGGCCAACTCGTGAGTTTCGCCCAAAACTACTGTGACTAACTGCACGAACTTGATATCATCTGGCTTACGGCCATTTTTCGCAGCTAATGTCTTGATTTCATCGATCTTCGTCTTCAAACTTTCCGGTTGGCCGTCATTGACAAACACTGCTTCCGCATTTTTCGCAGCAAATTCGACTCCGGCTTTACTGGCCCCGGCTTGCAAAATTACGGGCAACCGCTGGGGCGAGGGCTCAGTAATACTGGGCCCAGGCACAGTGAAATGGTTCCCCTGGTAGTTGATCTCACGAATCCGGTTAACGTCGGTAAACACCCCAGTAGTCTTGTCCAATTTCACCGCATCGTCGGCCCACGAAGACAAAAACAATTCGTAGATTACGTCCAAGTACTCCAGGGCCCGTTCGTACCGTTCGTCGTGGGGTGGTAAGTCTTCTCCGTTCAAGAGATTGCGGGCCGCACTGTCCAAGTAGGACGACACCACATTCCAGCCGACCCGGCCCTTGGTAAGATGGTCCAAGGTGGCCAATCTTCTGGCGAAATGGTACGGAGCCTCGCTAATGGTACTAAAAGTCACGGCAAACCCCAAGTTTTTGGTCACTGCTGCCATGGCGGCCACTGCGAGACTGGGCTCGTTGATGGGAAACTGGGCCCCCGATTTGGCGGCCGCGGTCAAATTTCTCGGTCCGTTGAAAACATCATATCCGGCCAAAACGTCGGCGATGAAAAGGGCATTGAACTTGCCTCGTTCTAAGATTTTGGCAAGGTTGGTCCAGTACTCAATGGTGTTGTAGTCTCGAGATTTATCAGCCGGATGCTTCCAGAGTCCCGGCGTCTGCAACCCCGGCGTGGCCATATCGAAGGCATTGATGATCCAGGGTTTTTTGGGGTTGGTCTTTCTTATTTTGGGGTTGGGCTCGGGCATGTTGGTAGATGGTATAGTGAAAAAAAGGACCCAATTAGTGGGCTGAGGTGGAAACAGGGGCCTTTATAGGTGGGTGTAAAATGGGCAGAAAATTGCGAAATTTTAGTGCAGCCAAACTGTGGCTACGTCCCGATCCGAGCGGCTGTTGCAGCCAATGGCGCCGAGCACAAGAGAAGAATGGGTGGCAGAAAACAAGAGCAGGCAACAAGCGGACCGGAGAGTTGCGAGAGTATACGAGAGAGAGAGGCTATGGTTATGTTGTAGAGTTCTGCCAAGGGCATTGGTTAGTAGTATCTGTTGAAGCAATTCTAACATACATAGGAAAAAGATGGATAGTGTGGAATTATGGCAGATGGATAATTCGACATCACATTCATCATCACGGAATTTTGTCATTCTATCCAATACCGAATATCGTCTGATAAAATCAGGTCATCTTCTGTTCAAACCAGGCATACGGTAACAGCAACACCTTTTTCTTGCCGTAGCAGATGGCCTAGATATGTTGAATGCCCTCGGATTAGCATTTATTCTCCGAGACTTTGGAAGAAACCCGTTGGCTGTTAAAGCCGGATAACATAAGCACTTGACAGCTTCAGAAACCAAATGTTTCTGTACTTCTCTAGACTCTCATATAATGTCAACCACCCTATACTCCACGTTCTATCGCATTGGCTCTTTTAGCTACATCCTCGGTAAGTCGCATTATTATATTATGGCTGCAAATCACTATACATCTAAAGAGGATACCGGTACCCTCTGTTTTCGAAATCAGTATATCCCTTATACCCATCTATGATGGCTTGCTGGGCAATTTCCTCAGTGTACCCACCCTGCTCTATGTTTCTCAATCTGTTTCTCCGTTTGAGAATCAAAAAGTACACTCCATTAAGCACAATCATAGCAGCATAGCAGGTCATAAATCCAATCATCCCCTTGGTATATCTTGGGGCAGTAGAAATACCCATAATGACACTACCAATGATATTCCCAGCAGCATATAACGCAAACCAAGCTCCAGCAGCACATGTTCTCTTGGTGTCTCCTCCAATACTGTTGATACAGACCCAGTTGAGAATAACTGGCCCACCAATGGTGTAGAAGAAGAAAGTACC
This sequence comes from Isabelozyma gotoi, assembly GCA_003708205.2. NCBI lineage: Eukaryota > Fungi > Ascomycota > Pichiomycetes > Serinales > Metschnikowiaceae > Isabelozyma > Isabelozyma gotoi. Next base: position 156,190 of record PPNP02000018.1, on the reverse strand, counting down.
AGCGATCGCTGACTTGCTCTTCAAATCCACCACGTGAAGAATGATAATGGCAAGGAATCCAGGGAGACAGAGGATAAAGTATAAGAGAGAACGAGTGTTTTTCACGGTTATGGCAATAACTCCAGCACCAAACACCATCACAAACTCAATGGCCCCAGTAGGCAACTGAAGAGCCACTGCTTGGATCCCCGTGTATCCATATCCTTTAATGATACTACTCAAGAAGTTAGAAATACCCCCGTTGATCACTCCACATCCAAGACCCGAAATCAGAAGAATCCATACCACAGGGTCTTTCATGGCCTCATACGCCTGGTATTTCTTAAGTTTCTTATCCCTAATCCCCTTGTTGTTTCTGGAGATCTTTTCGATCAAAATTGCTTTCTCTTCGTCAGATAAGAACTTGGCCGAGGAAGGAGAATTGGGACAGAAGATCAAGAAGATGATGGAAAACACGAAATTCATCAATCCAATGACCAAAAAGATCAATTTCCACGACTGAATGGTAGCATTATTCACATGGCCCAAACCAAAGGCAAGTAACGCACCTACCATAGTTGCAATTCCGTTGAAACTCAAAAAGCAGCACATTCTGAACGGTTGGTCCTCCTCGGTGTAGAAGATACGAGTGATGGCCATAATACTGGGGGAAATAGATGCTTCCAACATCCCCAAAAGAAATCTGAGAACTAGCATGCCTCCATAATTCTTAGCCCCAATGTGGCCTATCAAGATAATGGACCAGGTGAAAATAGTAACCCCTGTATAAGTACCAATGGGCAATTTTTGCACCAAGAGGTTGGCTGGGAAAGCAAACCCAAGATAACCAAAGTTGAAGATAGCAGCAACCCAACTGTACTGTTCTGATGATATTCCAATATCCTCCTTCATCGAGAAGGAAGAAGCGTAATTAAGACTCAACTTATCCAAGAACTGCAACAAATAGGCAATACAGAGAATTGGCAAGAGTCTGAAATCAACCTTTCTTCTCACCTTGACAAAGAGTCTATTGATTTCTTCATCGGAATAACTCTGAGCCTGCTCGTAAAATTTCAATGCCCTGGCATTTTCTTCCTCTTCCTCGAGGATGGTAGTTTGGGTGCCAATAAAGCCCCGGAACTTCTCGAAAACTCCATTGTCGTTCACAGTATTATCCTTACTGCTAGCATCTGACTCTATTGAGAGCTCAACCTTTTCCTTTTTGTCGTCACTCATCGTTATCTAAGGAACAGAGCGGAAGAAGAGCTCCCTCCAGACTAAGTCTTGCATTTATATCGAAAATTTTCACAAACTACTGATAAGGAACCTCCACTGAAGACAACAGTAAAGAATGCGATAAGATTTCGACCTTCCTCATCGGGTTATAGATTACGGAATTCAGCCCACAGGGCGCAAAACTTCAGCCGCTGGGCACAATGCGACAGGTGGGGGATACGCCAGAGATTGTTCGACGGCAGCAAGGAAGAATAGAGATTTTGATTTGATACCTGTTTTGTTTCTTGAAGTCAAGTCATATCCAAGTTTACTACAGTGCCTTATTAGTCGCCTATGGGACGATATGACGTTGTGGCAAGGATAGAGAGCAAATTTTAGTGGTAACTGATTTTGACAGGACGTCAAATTTGGGGGCCGCGTTTGACATACCGGGAAAAGCATGGCAAAATCCCGATCGGGTCTCACTATTTTAGTAAAAGTTTCCTACTCCAGCAAGACAGAATCCCGAAGCCAAGAGATTTGACAGATAAAGAGCACATTGTTCGTATCACTGACTAAAGACGGGATAGCCCGATGTATCAACTGATAAGAAAGATAAAGGGTACTTAGCCGTGGGTATTGGGCGAAAAGTATATAATAGTCCACCCATGCATACATCGTGGGAGCAGATAAGACCACCACATCGATAAGCAGAAAGACCCAGTGTTACATTTAGGGACAACTACTGTAGTTTTTGGCTGTAAATGGAGTATGAGGTAGGTGTACTGGGTTTTGCTGTGATTAGATTATGAGGTAGGCGTGCTGGGTTTTGCTGTGATTGCAGAACTAGTTATTCTTCCGTTACACGTGTTGGGAAATGTTGGTTTTTGGCTGTTAGGGCCCTTTGGTACTCGGGCCCTTTGGTACTCTGAGGACAAAAGGATTGTAATCGCACAATCCTATCTTGTGGTTGAGTGGTCGTGTCTGGCTGCTCTGTTAAAGTTGTACTGTAATAGTTATGAGAATCTGACCCCATTTCAAAACCTTATTTAAGTTTTGAGTCGCAGTTAGCAGCTAAAAAAAGCTTTGACAAGCTTTTTGACAAGCTTTCTGCCACCCGGTTGCAACAAAAATAACTTTGACTCAGGAATGTTGACTCAGACTCCGGTGTGGCAGTTATGGTCTATAAATAGTGGTTAATTTCCCACAAAATTTGCTCAAGCAAAGGCAAAACCATTATTAACTATTACTCCCACCAGTTATGGTTGATTAAATTACTTTCCAGAATGACAAACTTCAGTGCCAAACAGAGTCCAGCTGACTACGCCAAGCTGTACATGAAAGACAACAGTATTCAAAGATTTCAGTTGAGATATGGTCCTAATTTTCATCGTCTCATGGAGAATGAGACGCTTGAAATTGATCAGCCCATCATGAAAACTATTGACTCCGAGGAATCTTGGTGGTTGGACTGTAGATTTATTAGTAAATATGAGTTAACTACTCTCCAGGAGAAGTTTGCCATAAATGCTTCCACTATCAACACGATATTTGAATTTGAAACTGATGATAAGTTTGAAATCTTTGAAAACTACAAATTTTTGGTGTTGAATGCTATTGACCATGAGTACGAGAATCACTTGGACCACATTAAAGCTTGTGTTATTATTTTGAATGACAATCGGATTATCACCATTAACTTCAACGAGCTCCACTCGTTTAATGATAAAATCATCTACAGGTTGAACAAGTTCATCACCTGTGACGAGGGACAGAATTTCATTTCAAGCGATTGGATATTATATGGATTAATTGATGAGATCATCAATTCATTTATTATAATCATCAATCGGATTGAAATTGAAATCGACTTCATTGAGGATTCCTTGCACCAGATAAAGGTGATGGAATTCAGCAAGATGTTGGAGATGATTGGTGCCTTGAGAAAGACGATCATTAAATTAATGAGGTCCATTATCATCAAAAGGCAGGTATTGAAGAAATTGCTCAACTACTATCAGATGTTTGGTGAATATAGAGGCATCAACTTTTTCTACTATGACATCAATGATCATTTGATCAGCATGATAGACAAGATGAAACTCTATGAGAAGTTGTTGAGCAGATGCCATTCCAATTACCTAGCACAATTGCAGGTCAAGTCATTCAACTCCAACTTGACCATTACCAAAATCTTTTCGAAATTGACCCTTATTGGTACTATTTCAGTGCCATTAATGGTTATCTCCAGTTTGTTTGGAATGAATGTTAAGGTGCCAGGGCAAGAAGTAGACTCTTTAGCCTGGTTTTTTGGTATTATTGGTTTTATGGTGCTCATTATCTCCACCTTATTGTTCATGCTTCGTAAATGGTTGAAGTATTAGTCCATTTTCAGTTTGCCACGCTATTGTGGCTTAGGAGTAGTAGGATTAAGTGAAAAATCTATGTAGTTGCTCTGTTGCGGCCGTTTTTCGGACTTTTAATGCAATACACGGTCCACTCTAGATGTAATAAACTATAAAGAAAAGTTCGTACATTCGCTGATACTGCACGATGCACAGATGATGCATATACCGTGTCCGTTGTTGGGCTGTTGAGTGTATGGACTTTTGGCAATGGCCCGAAGCCAGTCATAAACCCTCATTAAACCCCTCTTCTCCTTGCATGGACAAATCAGGTTGCATCCTACTCTTGCGATTGTAGTTTTTAACCTCCATGATATCCCTTATGCGCCGTTGTTTCAGGTTTGTTTGGATCTTGGGATCATGAGTCATAAGCAAATCTTTTGCAACCAATTTCCCTTTAAGGTTTAGTCTTGACAGAAAACACCCGTGCACCGCCATTGTGGTTGCCTCCGGGGACCCTCGGATTTCGGCCATAGTCGGTGTTTGCTGTAGTATCTACGTCCGATAAATCCTTGACGTCAAAAATATTCTCGGAACACATCTGGAAAATGCGCTCTTGTTAACTTCCGAGATCCGTTGACAGCAGTGCCCACTACAGCAATTTTCTAACCTTAGTACTCGTCCCGTCCACCTATGCGGCTGCTTAACGTTTCCCTTATCGTATCCATACACTAAATTAGCCCACCACAAAACCTACAAAGCCCTTTTGAACGCTGCCACTACCTTGACATCGCCATTTGGAGGTAGGATGAGGGTGTAGCGGCGGAGATAGCGTTAAATCCGTATCACTATTTTGTATACATTAGTCATCACCTATTATCTTCCCCTCGACTCCTTGCTTTTGGCCAGGTCGATACGTGGGGCGTTAATCCCCATTCGTAGCCAATCAGACGCTGAATTGCAGGCCCATACACCAATATTGTATGCCCTAATCATAATCAAAACCAAAAAAAAAAAAAATTAGTAGAAGAGCATGCAGCATTGTTGCGAGCATTACATAAATGACGGAACCATTTTTAAGGCTGTTTAACAAATTTCACTTTTATTCTTTCTTTTTCTTGAAGGCAAATAGTTTAGTGGTACCAACCAGATTTATATATAAGAATTGACATATCCATCGGCATTCTACCAATTTGCTTGCGAAGGATCTATTGTCTTTTTTTTTTTCTGTCAATTAATTTTTCACTACTGGTTGGCTGAACTATATATATTCCGTCATGTCAGAAGAAGACACCAAACTAGAGAAGGGTCAAACCCATGACCTAGTACTTCAGAGGAGACTTTTGACTCCATTCCTCTCAAAAAATGTGCCGCCATTCACTCCAGAAGAAGATAGACAGCCATTCCCCGAATTCTCCACAGGCTTCTTCTCCAGGTTGTTCTTCTGGTGGTTGGCTCCAGTTATGAAACTTGGTTATAAAAGAACTTTGGAACCCAATGATTTGTTCTACTTACCCGAAAACTTCAAAGCGGAAGTCTTTGAAGAACAATTCAACACCATTTTAAACAGAAGATTAAAGCATGCCAAAGCCCAGCATATACTAGAAAAGTGCAAGTCTAGAGGTGAAACTTTGGAAACTACCACCGTGGACCCCCATGAAGATTTGGAAGATTTCACCGTGCCGAAATTTTTAAGTGTCATGTCAATTTTCGAAACTTTCAAGTGGAGATACTCATTTTCTTGTCTCTGTTTGGCCCTTGCTAACGTTGGTTCTACTTGTAACCCTTTGCTTTCCAAAAAATTGATTGAATTTGTTGAAAAGAAAGCTTATGGTCAAGATGTATCTAACGGTAGAGGGGTAGGTTATGCCATTGGAGCCTCTCTTTTAGTTTTGGTCATTGGTATTCTTATAAATCATTACTTCTATCATGCTATGATGGTAGGAGCTCAAGTCAAAGCAGTTTTGACCAAATCTATGCTTGATAAGTCATTCAAGTTAAATGCCGAATCCAGAAACAAATTCTCCGTCGGTAAAATTACCTCCATGATGGGTACCGATTTAGCAAGAATTGATTTTGCTCTTGGTTTCCAACCTTTCATTATTACTTTTCCAGTTGCCATTATTGTTGCAATTGCCATTTTAATCGACAATATTGGGGTTTCTGCTCTCGTGGGTATTGCCTTATTGGTGTTGTACATGGCATTTATTTTACTTTGTGCCAAAAAATTGTTTGCTTATAGACTTAAAGCCAACGTTTTTACAGATGCTAGAGTCAATTATATCAAAGAAGTTTTGAATAACTTAAAAATCATCAAATATTACTCTTGGGAACCTCCTTACCATGAAAATATCACCGATATTAGAAAGAAGGAAATGAAAGTTATCTTCAAAATGCAAGTTCTTAGAAATATCATCATTGGTTTGGCTATGTCCTTAACCACCATTTCTTCCTTAGCTACTTTCTTGGTTTTGTACGGTATTGGTAAAAAGCGTGATCCTGCTTCCATTTTCTCCTCTATCTCCTTGTTCAACGTTTTATCCCAACAGGTTATCATGATTCCTATGGCTTTAGCCACTGGTATGGATGGTTTCCTTGGTTTAATCAGAGTGGGCGAATATTTGGCAGCTCCAGAAATCGACGAAGATGCCAACAGAATCGAAGCTACTTCCGAAAAAGCTATCGAAATGAGAGAAAAAAACATTGCAGTTGAAGTCTCCAATGCCTCTTTTGAATGGGAAATTTTTGACCATGACGATGAAGATGAAAAGGATGACAAGGGAGGCAAAAAGGATAAATCAAAGAACGACAAAAAGAAGAAAGAGGTTGAAAAGGAAATTGAAAAAGTTCATTCAAGAAAGGACTCAATGAAATCCAATTTTTCTTCATCTTCATCTTCCGATCTTGAAGCTCAGTTTGAAGGATTGAAGAACATCAATTTGAACATCAAAAAGGGTGAATTCATTGTTGTTACAGGTTTAATTGGTTCAGGTAAAACTTCGTTTTTGAATGCTCTTTCAGGTTTTATGAAACGTACTCATGGTCAAGTTAACGTTGATGGTTCATTGCTTCTTTGTGGTTATCCTTGGGTTCAAAATGCAACTGTCAAGGATAATATTTTATTTGGTGAAGAGTTGGACGACGAAAAGTATAAAAATGTCGTTTATTCATGTTCTTTAGAAGCCGATTTAGATATTTTACCTGCTGGTGATAAAACTGAAATCGGGGAAAGAGGTATCACTTTATCTGGTGGTCAAAAAGCCAGAATCAACTTGGCAAGAGCAGTGTATCAAGACAGTGAAATCATCTTATTAGATGATGTTTTAAGTGCTGTTGATGCTAGAGTCGGTAAACATATTATGGACAACTGTTTCATGGGATTACTTAAGGATAGAACCAGAATTTTAGCTACCCATCAATTGTCTTTGATTGGATCTGCTGATCGTGTTGTATTTTTAAACGGTGATGGTTCCATTAACGTAGGTACTTTCGATGAATTAAAGGCTACTAATCCAGCTTTCAACAATTTGATGGCTTACAACAGTGAATTGAAAGATGAAGAAGAAGAAGTAAAAGAAGAAGAACTCGAAGTTGAACATGAAGATGAATTAGAAACTGAAAAGGAATTCATCGAGCGTCAAATTTCAAAGACTCAAACTCGCCAACAAGAAGATACTGATGAAGAAGCAGAGCACCATGACTTTAATTTGAATAAGACTGCTGATGGTAAATTGATGTCTGAAGAAGAAAGAGCTGTTAATACTATTGGATGGCCAGTGTATCGTGACTATATCAAATATGGTTCCGGAAGACTCACTGGTTGGGGTCTTGTACCATTGATCGTTACAACAGTTATTCTTGCTACTTTCTGTCAATTATTCACTAATACCTGGTTATCTTTCTGGACCGAATACAAGTTCCACGGAAAGTCTGATGGTTTTTACATTGGTTTCTATGTGATGTTTGCAGTTTTGTCCATCATTTTATTATTGATTGAGTTCATCTCTTTTGTTTTCCTTACTAATACTGCCTCCAAGGTTCTTAATATCATTGCTGTCAAAAGAGTGTTACATTCTCCAATGTCGTTTATGGACACTACTCCGATGGGAAGAATTTTGAATAGATTCACAAAGGATACCGATTCCTTGGATAATGAATTGGGTGATCAAATTAGAATGTTATTCTTCTTCTTTGCTAACATTTGTGGGGTTTTGATTTTATGTATTGTTTACTTACCATGGTTTGCCATTGCAGTTCCATTCTTGGTTTTTATCTTCGTTTCTATTTCTAACTTTTATCAAGCCTCGGCTCGTGAGATTAAAAGATTAGAAGCTGTCCAAAGATCCCTGGTTTACAATAATTTCAATGAAACCTTAAATGGTATGACTACTATCAAGGCTTATAAATCGGAACCTAGATTCAAGGCTAAGAATAATTTCTTCCTCAACAAGATGAACGAAGCCTATTATATTACCATTGCTAATCAACGTTGGTTAGCTATTCATTTGGATATGATTGCTACCGTTTTTGCCTTGATCATTGCACTTCTTTGTGTGTTCAGAGTTTTCAGCATTAGTGCCGCCTCAGTCGGTTTGTTATTGTCTTATGTTCTTCAAATCGCTGGTCAATTATCTATGTTGATCAGAACCTTCACTACCGTTGAAAATGAAATGAATTCAGTGGAAAGAATTTGCAGTTATGCATTTAATCTTCCTGAAGAAGCTGCCTATAAAATTTCTGAAACCACACCTCCACCACAATGGCCAGTTGATGGTGCTATTAAATTTGAAGGCGTTTCTTTAGCTTATAGACCTGGTTTGCCATTGGTTTTGAAAGATGTTAACATTGATGTTAGCGGAAGTCAAAAAATTGGTATTTGTGGTAGAACTGGGGCAGGTAAATCCTCAATTATGACAGCCCTTTATAGGCTTTCAGAATTATCGTCTGGTAAGATTGAAATTGATGGAATTGATATTTCCACTTTGGGATTGAATGAATTAAGATCCAAATTATCCATTATTCCTCAGGATCCAGTTTTATTCAAGGGTTCAATTCGTAAGAACCTTGATCCATTCGGCCAAGCCTCCGATGATAAATTGTGGGATGCTTTAAGAAGAGCTGGTTTGATTGAAGATTCCAAATTAGCTACAATCAAGAAGCAGAGCCATGATGACGAAAACCTCCATAAATTCCATTTAAACCAAGACGTTGAAGATGATGGAGCTAACTTCTCATTGGGTGAAAGACAATTAATTGCATTTGCCCGTGCTTTAGTTAGAGATTCTAAGATTTTAATTTTGGATGAAGCTACTTCTTCGGTTGATTACGAAACCGATAGCAAAATTCAAGCTACTATTGTTAGAGAATTTGGCCATTGCACAATCTTGTGTATTGCTCATAGATTGAAGACCATCTTGAACTATGATAGAATTTTGGTTTTAGACAAGGGTGAGGTTAAAGAATTCGACACTCCAATCAATTTGTTCAACACCGAACATAGTATTTTCCAACAAATGTGTGAAAGATCCAACATCACAATTGATGACTTCGAAGAACATCAATAATTTAATTAATATTTTACGGAAGATGACTTATTTTGGTCTTGTTTCAATTCTTCATAATTTACTATGGCCGATCTTTAATGATCATTTATTTATTTTCATGCATGTATATCTAGGATAATCAAATTTAGTACATAGTTTAATCTAATAATAATAATTTAATTAATCTAAGAGCTTCAAAGATATTATTGATACAATAACTATAAGCTTGATGGAGGGCCTATTTCATTTTCTTTTTATAATCAGCAAACGATAGCTTCTTAACAACAACTGGGTGCTTAGGAATAGCCGAAGTTTCAGGATTTGGTGGTGGGTTGTTGCTTTCAACCTCCTGTTTCTCTGGAATAACACTACTATTATCTTGCGACAAACTTGGGGTGTTTTGTTCCTTTGTTTCATTCAATTGAGTAATATTGGTATGACTGAGATGTGATTTGGGAAGGCTGGGGACTAATGTTGGAACGCTGTCTTTCAAAGGTTTGATTTCCTTTTCAACATCCTGTTTAATTTCAACCACCACTTCTGGAGCTATAGGCACAATAAAACTGCTACTTTCTTCTTTGACTTCAGTAGCATTGTTTACTTCTGCCTTGAGTTGCTGGATTCGTTTCCTATTTTGAGAAATCAAGTAGTTTTTATATGGAACTTGATAAGATAACCTGTTTGATGATTTCGAAACCTCATCAGATACAGACTCGGAATCTACATCATCTTCCTTTTCTTCAACCGGAGCATTGTCTTCAGAAACTTGGTTCCCATTTACTGCTTCTTGGTTTCCTTCATTCTCTTCATTCCCATCATTGGTTGTACTTATAGACAATTTCATCTGGATGACTTGATCTCTTTCCACTAGTCTTTCATTCCATGATATGAACTCTCTTGTCTTCTTAGGCTTTGTGAGTTCTTCTCTTGCCTTAGCCAACTGAATGTTACTCATACCTGAGGCTTTTCTTGTGGATCTTAATAAGTATGAAGTTGCCTTCTTGATTTTATACATGGCACATTGCTGGCTCTGTGATGAAGTCGTACAACCACACTCAACAAAATGAAGAATGTTGTCTATTCCTGAAATTAATAATGCCTTTTCTTCATCAGCAAATTGGTCAACTTTTAATCCTTCAGTAACTTCGTTGGTCTCTGGGTTGACCTTATTGTACATTTTCAAGATTGGGTGTTTTGGGTCCCAGCCCCAATCAAGACGAAGTTCTTCTTCCGAATTATTCTGAGTCAACACGATATCTTTGGAAGTATATACCAAATACCTGAAGTTGTTTGTTTGTGGAACATAAACCGGTTTGATATAGCAGTTGGAGGTAAAAGGACACGATTTTCTAATGAATCTTGCCTCATTTCCTACGAAACGAGCATCCAAAACCACGTCTACGGAGTCTTTGCTATTATCAAGCTTTAAAGAAGACATGACGACTCGTGGTTTGGTGGTACCCCATGTGGAGTACTGGTTGGTTCTGTTATCTCTATAGTTGGAGAAAAAGTTCACTTCACCCATAAATTCAATGATAGGTGTGTCTTTGGAGATGATAAATTCACTCAGACTGGGTACTCTCTCTGATATGAAAAGACCCAATCTTGTTATTCCGTTGAATCTTTGTTTGGGATTATCACCGTATGATTTTATTTGAATTGACGTTTTGTTAAATCCCTTGTTACGTCTGAGTTCGTTTCTGTCCTGGAGATACTTTTGGTGATTGGGTAAGATTACTTTGCTCAACTTAAGAGTTTGGAATTGGGTAAGTGGCATTACTTCTACCAGCGATTCCTTAATGGCCTGGCTGGTTATATCATGGAAGAACTGGTATCCGAGGGTATCGAACTGTTCTTTCACAGACGAGTTTTTGTAGTCGTTTTGTCTTAGTTTATAGTACACTGATTGATAGAATTCTGCCGTCATTCCATCATCTAGAAGTTCATTATCCTTATTTGGAAGGAAATCCTCACTACTGTCAACCACCGGTTTGGATTCGGGGTTGGTGACGGCCTGTTCAGACTTAGAAGCCGATGCTGGTTCTTCTGGATGTGATGGCTTGCTGTCTTCGGGCCCTTTCTTTGCTGAAACAGTCTGGGATTCGCTGTGGCTGGCATTATTTCCATTGGAAACCGTAGCTTTATCATTGGCAGACGCATTTTTGCTCTTATCCTGTTTCTTTCTCTTGTTTTCTTCATTTCCTGTGGTCAGATGCTTTCTCTTAAGCTTTGGATTCTGCTGAGCAGGAACTACAGGAATTGCTTCGTTGCCTCCAGGTACTGGAGCTCCCTGGCTGGCCTTTTCGTTTGCCAACCTATCGAGGGTTTGTTGTTTACAGGCTTCTGGGTTAAACTTGCCCCATTTGGCTTCATCACAGTTGTAACACTTATACTCATCTTCTGGAACCTCCTCATTGGTTTTAAAGTCCATACAGAGACAGTGCTGCCACCGGAAACAGACATCACACTGGATAGTAAAGCCATCGTCATCCTCGATCCCACAGATACATCCTATTAGGCCCGAGTCAGGATCAACCTGATACGATGCCAAAGGAGGAGGTCTAAATGGCTGTTTTACCTCTGTTTGCTGTTGTAAAGGCTCAGACGGCTCGGAAGGTTTGATTTCCTGGGTAGATTCTTCTTTTACGGCTGGTTCGTTCTTTTTAAGTAAAGGTAGTGGAATATCTGCTGCTGCTGCCAAAGCTGCTGCGGCAATTACGGCGTTGTTGGTGTTTCTTTCGCCAGTTTTGATGTTAATGCCTCGTTCGAGATTGAGGTTCGGATGGAGTACAGAGGGCGATTTTTTGGGGGATTTGGGGGATTTGGGAGACACTTGTTCCGGCTGGGGCTCAGAGATGGAGGATTTGGCAGAGTGGGCTGCCGAGGGGGCTGCCGAGGGGACTTTTGGCTCGGTTTCTGGCTGGGATTCTGGTTTTTGGGCCAACGGTGGGGCTGGAGAGGTTGTTACTGGGCCCGGTGCGGGCTGAGCAATTTCACTGGGCTCAGGCTCGGTTTTGGCCCTTTCTGACGGCGACTGGGTTAACGAATGGGCCCTGGAATGAGTAGCCGAAGCGTGAACCAGATTGGAGTCAGCTACAGGAGGGGACGTTTGCTTTTCCTGGTGTTGTTTGGCAGCTACGTTGGCAAACATGAGTAGCGCCGAAGCGTCCTTGAGCAACTGGTCCTCTAGCTTATCGCCCGTCTTTTCTTTATTCTCCATGGACTAGGATTAGAAATGTTGTAAAGGAAGAACAAAAAGCGGTCAAAATCGGCAAAAAAATGGGGGCCTTTATATGTTGCGAAGTTGCTGGGTTGCGGTGACGGCTAGCGGTGAGTTTTGTGGATGGTTACACCCGAATTTCGTGGGTTCTTTACGGTTTCTTCGTTTCGTTTAGGGAAGAAAAGAGGTTTGAAACTATGGATTTTACATTCTCATATAACAGCAGAAAAAATCACTTTGTGTCATTTTTTCACCTAAACGATCGTATACGAGGCTACGTCCCATAATGAAATGCAATATATTGGGTGATTATATACAAAAGGAGGAGCTTATACGACGGGCTGGGGTATGATGATTGGGTAGAGTGTGGCCAGGGATGAGTGGTGGGATTGGAGGAGGTGTATGGAGGTAGATGGTGTTTGAGCTATACGATGAGAAGAACAGACGAGATTCTCAACTAAAGGCACTGAACGGCAACTGAAGGCAACTGAAGAGCAACCGAGGAGCAACCGAAGGATGCAGAGATGCCAAAAGGTTGTGGAGAATCCAAGGATACTTTAAGATGATAGCCAGAGAACGGGTCCTGGTGGTTGCAAAAAGTGACCGTAGTGTCTTGTGATGTCTGGGTTTTTCACACGAAATCTGGTGTTAAGATTAGATATCAGCTACTCTTTTGTTACTTCTGTTCATCTGTTTAATCCTGATTAGTTTGCTCCTGGTTTATCCGGTTCATCCTAGTTCATCCTGGTTACTCCTGGTCTCTTCTGGCACTCTCTTAAAGCTTTTACCTCCTCTTCATACCTCCGTCTTTTCCTCGTCTCTCTTTCTTCTTCTTTTATCTCTCTGGTCCTCTCCTTCTCTCTTCTTTTACTCTCTTCTTCTTCTCTTCTCTTCACTTATCTCTCTCTGCCTCTTTTATGGAGCACTCTCCATTATTTGGTACTCCCCTACTGAGCACTCTCTTCCGGCCCCGTTTCCTTCTCTTTCTTCAACTTCTCTAGATACTCTAGCTCCTTTCGTAAAGTATCCATCGCATAATATACCTTAGATTGTAAGTAAAACGAATTCCCCTTCTCTTTCGAATTCACATCGAATAAATACCCATACTTCTCATCGATCTTCGCCAAATTCAAATCCTTTCTATCGATATCCAAGATCTTTAATGCTTCGTCCACTGGAATACCTCCAACAGAAGTCGATTTACTGGCTCCGGTTTTGGCACCAGCAGCACTGGCTTTTGCTGCTTGTTTGTATGCTTCGGTGAAAGCACGGCCAAAGACAGTGGCACCGGTGAACAAGACGTTAACTATCAATCTGTGAGCCATGGTTTGTGTGGGGTTTGAAGGATGATGGAAGAATAGAAGTTTTACGCCATTCAAAAAGTTGAGAAAATTTTGTCATGCAGGTGCACGGGTGCGAGGGTGACTAAATTTGAGCACTACGAACAAACTCCAAGACTACCTAACAGCAGAAAGAGGCTAAAACTCGATAGAAAATAGCTATGAATCCCTGAAACAGCTAAGAATCTGTGAAACAAGCTACGAATCCGAGGAACAAGTTCGAGCTAATGCTCTCTATGCTTATCAGCTATCAACAAGCAGTAATTCTACAAATTTACAGATGTAGCACCAGGCCTCAATCTAACATCATGGAATAAGCAAAATTACTCATCATATGTCAGAACTATTCCGAAACCTACTAGTCATGCAACTAACTCTAAAAGACCGAAACGAAGTATTAATTGTGGCCAATCTGTTAAAAAGGTCAATTAATACTTAGCTGATACGTGACATCCAGTTCATACAATCACTAACGTGGTATACTTAGAACGTCACTAAGGCCTCTATGTAGTTGTACTTCCGAAGAAGTACGAGTTATATATCTTATATTGAGATAGTATAACCACTACTGATGATTAGTGTCCAGAATAAGGGAGCACTGGGGAATGCCTACTATTTATACTGGAGATGGCGCCGGGTAACTCTTCGCAAAAAATTTTCGCTGCCCGCCCAAACAGGAAAGACCTAGGATGCACGGATCTATTGTGGTGCACGGGTGCAATGCCAACCTCATCGTCAACATCCTGCAGACAGGCCCGGCATCGATTCTGGATCTGAAGAAGACGTCAGTTTTGATGCCATAAAACCTGCTATTTACCCCAAAAAAAAGCCGTTCAATGTCGCTTACACATACCAAGGAGTTGGCGGACTTGTTGTTCTGGCTTGAAACCAATGCTTTCTGGAATATTGACTGTTTGGAGCTCGATATCTCTCCTACAACGTCAGGAATCGGAGTATTTTATGTGCCTCCAGAAGAACAAACCAACGACGACAGCGATAACTTGTTGCTAAGAATCCCCAAGTCCAATATACTATCGCCCAAGAACTCGGTGATTTGGAATTTACTCGTTGACTACCAAAACAACGATTCTTTACTGACTAATTTGGATGTGGATTTGACAGTAGGCCTCCATAGTATCGTTCTTACATTTATCTACGAGGTGGCTCAGGGTAAGAAGTCTCCTTGGTTTCATTACTTACAGTCAATAGTACCCAATGACGAAAATCTGGTGACAATAAACAACACTCCTCTATGTTTATGGCCATCAGAATATAAAAAAATGTTGCATAATACCGAATACTACTATCTAGACATGTTAAAGAGCAAAGAGTTGGTAGATTTCTACATTGAATGTGTTAAATTTGCATCTCATAATGAAAAACTCATTGCAAAGCCATCCGTTTTTGATGTCTCCTCTACTGATGAACTTGACATCATGCGTGATGAAAGTGAGAAGGTGACTATGTTTGGAAATTATGTTCAGGTTGTCATTTCTCGAGCTTTTGAAGTCGACAATTACCATGGACTTTCACTTGTTCCTGGAGCAGATTTGTTCAACCATGCCACGCCAGCAGTGAATGGGGATGGTAGAATCGAGGGAAGAGAAGATGTTCATTTTGTATGTGATGGAGGAGATGAGGTTTGTGAAGTGTGTGGGGAGTTTGATTGCGAAGACCACGAAGAAGAGCTGGATATTGATTTTGGCGAAGAGGGAGATGACGAGGAGGAGGAGGAACAAGACGATGAAGAGGAACAAGGGTCCGACGAAGATGATGTAGAGGAACAAGAGTTCGATGACATCAACGAATTTGACGAGCAAGAGGGAATTAACAAAGGGGAAGAAGAGGTTGATATTGACGAAGATGGATTTGAATCAGATGATAATATGGACAGTGGAAACGAATTGCTTCAGGATAGTGGCATTAGTGAAGAAGAATTATATAGTACCTCCGATGATGATTTAAATGACTCTCTCATTGACGAATCAGAGGTCAGGTCCGATCTCAGCGACGGATCCGATGACGAAGAGAGTTCTTCTAGTACTGAAGAAATCACATCTATTAAAGAAATAACCATGGACTTCATTCAAGACCTTGAGCAGGAGCTTGAGGATGACTCTGAAATGGCAGAATCAGGCATGGAGACCGATCAAGAGGAAGAAGAGGAGAAGGAGGAAGAAATAGAAGAAGATAGCTATTTTATTAACAGAGAGGAGTTGGCCAAGGAGCTTGCTGATGGGTCCAAGTGTTGTGATATTGTCCTTTCCAAACGTCCTAAGCAAGATATTGGAAAGTATGAGTTATTCAATACCTACGGTAACCATTTGGCCAATCCATTCTTACTACAAAGATACGGGTTTATAACCCAAGACCAAAACATCAACGACGTGGTGACATTGGGCTATGAATTGCTTCAGTACATCAAGAAGTATAAAGCAGAACAATCACCTGTCAAAATCAAGCAACTCGAGAACAAATTGTCGTGGTACGATGAAATGGGATTTGAGTTTGTTAATGATTTGATCTGTGAGTATGAATCAAGACCAGCATTGGACTTGGATAACGACGACTGTGAGGATGACTGTGAGGACGATTGTTGTAATGAAGAAGAGTACGATGAACACACACAAATAATGAAAGATAATCTCCCGGAAAGCTATCGTACCTCATGTCGAATCAACGTCAATGGTAAGATGTTACCTCAAACCTACGCATTGGCCAAACTTCTTGTGCTTCCTTATAAGATCTTTCACTACAAGTTCATTGAGTGTGCTAGTGAACGTAAATTGGCAAAGAGAATCTTCCAGATCCTTCTCCCTTATGAATACGAGAATATAAAGAACCATAAACCCAAGTATTCAGATAAATACGGAGCCAAAATCAATGAGCTTGTCAAACAGTGGTGTTCTCAACGATTGGCACGATACCCTGTGGTGAAAAATGACAGGAAAGGAGATATCAAACTTGCCATAGTCCACCAGGTGGTCCAGGAAGAAAAGGACATACTCAAAAAGGCAATTGCCTCTCTCTGAGCTACAATAGTACATAATAGAAAGATACCTACAGCACGGATTAGCATAAGCTAGCACGAACATGAGCATAGCTGAAAAAGCTGAAAAATAGTAGGGTTTCCGGAATAACTGAACGGAATAACTTAGCAGAGCACATTTTGCATTCGTTCGCGGCTCAAAATATCTGACGTCTTGTTACATAGTTTCACACGCATTTAATATACCAAATTCATCCTGGCATTCTTTCAGGATATAGACCCTTTTATAACATGCTACTGAGAGGTAAGCTTGATTTTCGTAATACTTAACTGGATAGAACAAAAAGTAGTGGCATTTTTATCTTCCCACATATTTTACTGCTGACTCATACTGAGAAAAACGAATTGCCATCCATAAAATGTCTGAATCCGAAGAGGACATTCCCGACTATTCCGATATTGAATACGAAGACGACGACGAGTACGATGATGTAGAGGACATTGAGTTCGAGGACGAAGACAATGATATGGAGGACGAGCTGCCCATCCACGGAAAATCAGGGTACTTCAACGGAAACTTCCAACAAAGAAATATTGATTATCAGTCTATGAGACTCAGCGAGTTCATTGATCGCTACTTTATTCAGAAGGCAGAGGCATTGCACCAAGGCCAGCTACCCCAATGCTCTATTGATGATATACTTATCATGTTGCAGTACAAAAACTGGCAGTCTGATGATGTGATTAACGACTACTACGATAATTGGCCCAAATTAAGAGATGCTTGCGGCCTACCAAGTGACGAGTATAAGGCAGCTGCCAGTTTAAGAACCAAGAAAGACTTCAGCTGTGACATTTGCGTAGAAACCTATCCAGAAACCCAAGTCTACTCTTTGGCCTGTGGTCACGAGTACTGTGTGACGTGCTACGGCCATTACGTTG
This sequence comes from Isabelozyma gotoi, assembly GCA_003708205.2. Lineage (NCBI taxonomy): Eukaryota > Fungi > Ascomycota > Pichiomycetes > Serinales > Metschnikowiaceae > Isabelozyma > Isabelozyma gotoi. Next base: position 138,617 of record PPNP02000018.1, on the reverse strand, counting down.
ATATTGAAGCCGTTAATGCGAAATTGATAAGGTGTATGCATTTTGGGTGCCATCTTGCAATCCCACACAAGGATATTGATTTAATCACGGACTACGATCATGTTTCAGGTATAAAGATCGAGAAAAAGCTCAATTCGAACCAATTGTTGATATCGGCAGCAAAGAGCTACATTGATAGCCATTCGAAGCAGTTCAAGTGGTGTCCGGCAGTTGACTGTCACAATTTGGTGGAATTTGACCGAAATGAATACGAAGACTACGAAGAAGACGAAATGAGCCAGGAAATAGACGAATTGAATATGAACGACATAATACAGGAGAAACGACATAGACGAGACTTTAACCTTTTCCACATCTTGAATGTGGTGTGTTTGGATAACCACGAATTTTGCTACACCTGTCAACGTGAGAATCATTTACCATGTCCTTGTTCAATTGTGGATTTATGGATTCAAAAGTGTAAGGATGACTCTGAAACTGCCAACTGGATCCAAGCAAATACCCAGGCATGCCCCAAATGTGATTCTCTGATTGAAAAGAGCGGTGGGTGCAATCATATGACTTGCAAGAAGTGTCTGTATCAGTTTTGCTGGATTTGTCTCGGGGAGTGGAAACTACACGGAAGACAATTCTTTCAGTGTAATCGATTTGATCCTGAAACAATTGATACAGTGAAGAAAACCCAGCAATCAAAGAGGTTATCCTTACAGAGGTACTTACATTTCTATTCCAGATTTGCCGTTCACGAGTCATCGATGAGAGGAGACCAAAAAGTCATTGACAAGGTTGATCACAAGATGAAAATGTACATGGAAGAACGCCAAAAGCTGAACAACGGTGAGGATCTTTCGTGGACAGATGTGCAGTTTCTTCATGATGCGATCAAAGCCCTAACTAATGGGAGAAAGTCACTTAAATGGACGTACTGTTTTGCATTCTATCTTGATAAGTCCAATTTTTCGGATATCTTTGAGTCGATGCAAGACTATCTTAACAAGACGGTAGAGGATCTTTCGAAGATCTTTGAAGAAATGAATGCAAAAAAGAACAATACGAGCTCCAAGACCTACAATCTTATAACTCACTACAGGACAGAGATTATATCGCTTAGTTCACTAGTGACTAAGCGTCAAAAGTTACTTATTGAGTTTGCTCAGAGCGGACTCGAGCTGGGGCAGCTCAAATTTATATATTAAGTGCTCATACCTTAAGTGTCAGAGCCCTATACCTTAAGTGCCCTCAGCACAAGTTTATTTATTCGGGCACCTGCAAAACAGTCTAGATTAGCTATAGATCCGCTAGCATAGATCTGCTATACTAGGTTAGATCCAGCTATTAATAGGACCTGGCTATTTACAGGACGGATCAGGCATAGATCCGGCAGCCTGTGATTGGCCGATAGCACAGGTCACGTGCCGATAAGCATTTTGTACATAGCAATAAACAAAGGAACAATAGACAGGCCAACGGACCAAATGTATTGGGCCCATTGGTTCTGCGCGTGGGCTGGTTGGGCCCACTGATAGACAGGAGGCTGATTGGGCCGACTAGTTCTGCGCTTATTGGGCAGATTACACTGGTTCTGCTCCTATTGGGCAGATTGACTGCCTAGTAGTCAAAGGACAGATTGGGCTATTGGTTGCCGGCAAGAATCCCACTGACCAGTCCCTGGTCCATCAGCATGCCAGTCAGTGTTACCGGCTCGCTATCCGCTCCTCTCGGCTCGCTGGACCCAGCTCGGTCGCTTCGGTCCGTCCTGGCCCCGTTCCTGGCGCCAGTATCTCATGCGCGGCTTAGGCAGGCAGAGATTTTGTGTGCGTAGATAAGGCATGTCGATGAATTGGGTCCAGAAAAATCAGAAATCAGAAACAACCGGAACCAACTCCACCATTCGCTGCTCCCGTTCACTGTTGCTTCTTTAGGGCGAGCTCCCCACACCTCCACACACCCAGTCCAGTGCTACTGTCGCTTCGCACCAGACTCCATGACCCATCCGTCCACAACGGCCACCCTGGGCCGGTCGCATCTGCGTCGAAGCAGAAGCAATACCCGGTCCAGCTCCACCAGTTTGCAAGACCTTGCCAGAGATCGAGATGCTAGTGCTACTCGCAGTCGCTCCACCAACCCGCTATCGCGAAGTACCAAGGACCTTTTACTCCAGACGGCTCTCTCGCAGAACCACCATCTCAAGCACAACGATGAGCTGCCCGAACTTAATCGTTCGGGGTCGACAAATAACCTACTTAACCACGGCATGGCGAGAAACAAAAACATTCCTATGGTTCATGAACAGCCTCGGCCCCATATCAAGCGATGGAACAGCATAACCACGGCCGAAATCGCTCAGAAAGTGACCGAAAACCAGAAACCAACGACCCCAACAGGTGATAGACTTGCCTCAGCTACTCCAACAGCTGATAGAATCGCCCCAGCTACCCCAACCCTTGTACAGAGACTCACTCCAGCAGCTTCCCCAGAAGAATACCGCCGGGCTGGCGAGGAAGCCCGAAATAAGGCCAGCATCTCGCCTCTCACCGTGCTACGGGACAATTATAACGTGAAAAGACCAGAAACCGGGGCCCCACCTACTGATAATTCGTTCCAGAACTTGGACCCAACGAAACGCAACCTGGCCCAGGCTCCGTCGCTTGCTACTTCCAGTTCCACCGCTGCTTCCACCACCAACAAAATCTACAACAAAATGAGCCATCTTATCAATATTGCCCATAACAGCATGCATTCTTTGGTTCCTATGGCAGGAAAGTTGCCGAATGGCTCGTACAACGAGACAGTTTCGAGCTCTACCACCAAGGGCACGAGACCCCGGTACCAAAGCGAGCTGGACGACGACGATGACGACGAATTCCATGTCAGAAAGTACCACGACGACGACGAAGACGAAACGGACGATGATTTGAACAATAGAGATGCCTCAACCACCGAAACCCAGTACAATTTGGAGCTGTGGGACACTCCTACCCAGTACATCACCCAATCTCCAAAACACCAGCAAGCCAAAGGGAAACGACTCCAGGATATTCTTCAGGAAATCAACGACTTCCAGAACGATTTCGTACAGAAAATGAACACTCCTGGCACCCAAGCCACGAAGAATGCTGGGGTTAACCGGACCCAGCAGAGAGTACTAGATTATCGTGATCTTTACGAGGCTGATGGAGACTCCAAATCCGACTCTCCCTCTTCTCTCATGGTATTCAAGAATAAAACCAACGCTTCTCCCTTTGGAGACAGCTTCAACTACAGCATCAAGATCCAGCACGATACCATTTTGTCTGATTATACTCTGATCAGGTTACGTTTTGGTAGCACCCTCTCCTCTGACGAAAGCAAGGGGATGCGGTCCCACACAGGGGTTCTAGGCTTTGTCAACAGAACCACATCGTTGAACAACGAGTACAAGCGGTCCAAGGGCAAGAAAACTGAGGGAGAGGTGCCATGGTATCGAGCCTGCTCCTCAGATATTCCCGGAGAGTCTACCGTCAACTTCGACAACAAAGAGGCCTATCTTCGAGATCTCTGGTCGTCCGAGTTGCACTCCCTTTTGTCCAACAGTCCGCCTATCGAATTGCCTGCTCTGGAATCCCAGCCCCAGGCTGATTCTGATGTTTCCCACGAAGACATGGACATCTACGGCAAAATGCACGACGGCAGCATCTCCAACATGGCCAAGAACGTGCGCCTACGAAACTGAGCGTCGTCCCACGACTATATAGACAGTTTATATAGACAGTGTAAATACAGTACAGTAATAACCACGTAGGATGGCTGCAACTATACCAGAGTAATATCGAGGTGTACGGGTGTTTTCTGGTGTACCGATCTTTTCTGGTGTACCGTTCTACCTCAAGTCGCCATACGTCTCCTCATAACTTCTCCTCCTTCTCTTCCCTAATTGCTGTGCCAGGCATCAAATGAGTAAACGAGTCAACCTTCCCTACACCACTCAGGACCTCTTCCCCAAGGCAGGGGTCTCTCTCAGCCCTCAGCGTGGGTCCATCACCCAAAGCTCCATAGTTGGTGGTCACGAAGGGTCTATTGCTGGAAATTCTTTCATCTCTACAGCATCTTCGGCGTTTCAAGATAACAATTTTATTCCTCGGAACAAAACGAGCAAATTACAGAATTTCAAGAAGATGTTTAAGCGTTTATTTAAACCCAATACCCTCGACTTTGAGACCGCAGTATGGGAAATGGTCAATTTGATCATTAACCCCAAAAAGATGTACCGGTCCCATTACTACTACAAACAACAGCAGACGCAAAATGGTAAGTCCAGTTATACTCGAGATGATCCATCATTTTTGATCTTGTTAACTACATTCCTCTCTGTAAGTGCCATAGCCTGGGGAATTGCTTATAGTCCTCATTTTTGGGATATCACCAAATTGATCATATATATGGTTATGATTGACTTCTACTTAACAGGAGTGGTGATAGCCACGGTGTCATGGTTACTAACAAACAGAATCTTCAATGGTTCGAGCTTCTCCAAGTACAATGCCAATTATATCGAATGGGGTTTTTGCTTTGATATCCATTGCAACTCCTTTCTCATCATCTGGTGTTTGTTATACATTCTCCAGTTCCTCTTATTGCCATTGATCCGTATTAAGAAATCATTCTTTGCCTTACTATTAGGAAATACGTTGTATTTTGGTGCTGTTGGCTACTACTTTGTTATCAGTTTCTATGGATTTAATTCATTGCCCTTCATCAACAACTTTAATGCCTACAATGTCAAGGGCTCTAACGCTTCTAATCCAGCAAAGACCCTTCAGATGATCATTTTGGCGGGAATTCTACCCGTTTTGGCCCTCGGCTGGTTACTAAGTCTTGGTTTCAGATTTAACGTTGCATACTCCATGGTTGAAACTTACTTTAATTAGGGAGACTCCTCTAAAATATAAACCCCTTTTCCATGTAAAAATTGATAGTTATGCATTGATGATATAAATAGTGTACGAATTCTCATATCAAAATATCTGTAAGAATTCTCATATCAAATATAAATCTTTAGGTGTTCTCATATCAAATAAAAATCCGTATTCAAACGATAATAAGAACAAGAGAGGGTAAGCAGTCCCATAATCATACATAAACCCGTATTCTGAACCATAATAAGAGCACGAGAGAGTGGTGGAATATCTAGGTAGTTTTGAAGAATTGAATGGTTTTAGTTCTTGGATTCGGTAGCTAGCTGTTCTAATCTATCACCAGCTGCTTTGATTCTCATATTGGTTCTGTTACTTAATTCGTAGTCTCCAATGTCGGAAACAAATTGGGCCCGTTTCAACCAGCCTAAACTCTCGGTGGTAGCATCCTTAACACTAAAGTTAGGTACTGAAGTTTTCAATAGCCATGTAAACATGGTCTTTTCGTAAAGTGCTGTTGGGTATAAGTAGGGACTATACGTAAGCTTGTTGAATTTGAAACCAACCAAAGATTCGTTGGTGACGTACTCTGCAATCACCTCTGTATCGAGCAATGCTAACCCTTCTTTTATTTGGCCCAACTGTCTCATTGCGATACTTTGTAAAAAGTACCTTATCATGGCTTCATCTTTGGTTTCTGGAATTGTCAAATAGTTGGTGGTATCATCATTAGCAGATCCAGGGGTATTCTTAGCACCGGTATAACCCAAAATCTTATAGGTTAAATCCAAATGATCTTGGTTCATTCTATTGTAACCGTTCCAGAAATAAATCAATTCATGAATTGGACTGGTACCAATACATTCAATGAATGGTAACTTGGGGTTTTCTTTACTTACGGTTTCAATAAGTTTATACTTTCTTAACAAAAACTTATCAAAAGGCATTTGTTTGTTACCACCACCAATACCTCCCTTTTTGTTAGAAGCCTTAGCACCATGGCCAGGAACATAAGTTGGGGCTTCTTTGAAGTTGTGTTCAGCTAATTTGGCATATTTTTCCAAGATAGCTTCTTTTTCGGATTCTTCCACTTCAAGTAATCCCATTTTAATCATTCTATACTTGGCCAAGTAACAAGAACCAGCTAAAAACAAGTAAAGACCTCTAGTCCAGGAACTGATTTCTACCAAGTCAATAAAATCACGAGCAGCTTCGTCAAACTCATGCTTGAAACTATACAACATGGCCCTGTCAAATATAAGCAAAGACTTAACTTGTTGCATTTGAATGTTGGTGTTAGGATCATCAGTGAAATTTTGGACCAAGTTAGAAGCTTCATCTAATCTTCCTTGGGAGGCCAATATTCTACTTTCTTGTAATAACCAGAGAGCATTATGGGGGAAGAAGTTTCTTGCCTTTCTTAAGATTTGAGGAGTGTATAAGTTTGGATTCTTTAAGATTTTGTTGACATCAGCATCACTTATACTAGACAAGTTTTCGATGTTCAAAATAGACTTCACGTTGGAATCGTGGTTATCAGGCAATTGGAATCCCACGTCAATGAACTGGACTGGTCCGTCATAAAACACAAGCAAAGTCAAGAGGGCCAATTCTCCATGGATGTTTCTACTGGTAATGGCAGTTCTCCATAACATTCTGAGACCAGTGGTTCTGTCACCTTTGAATCCTACAATCGACAAAACCTTACCAATTGCTGGAGGAATAAGAGACAAAACAAGTTGAAGAATCCCAAAACATAGTTGCACTCCGGAGTGAATGAACTCATCGATAGTCGAAACATGAAGATGGGTATCGTTATGACTAGGAGAAGAACCGGTGGAATTGGAGTCAGTATTTGATACAATTGAAGCATCCGTAGTGCCCGAAATGCTTGGATCAGGCAAGGAAGAGTTAGAGTCGTCGAAAAACGTAGGCTGGGGGGTTTCCAATGCGTCCGAAAACATATCGTTATCGTCATCATCGAGTTTCTTGTCATCATCAAGCTTTAATCCACCAACTCCGTTTTCGACCTCGTCGAGATTCAATTTTTTATGGGGGTTCAACCCACTTTGCGAGTTGGAAGATTTGAGAGAAGGAGTGTTTTCATTCAAGAACTTGGAATTTTGCAGAATAGTCTGTGGATTAGGAGAAGCTGGTCTTACGGGAGCCCCATTGTCGTATACAGACAAGTTTTTCGAGAGAGACAACAGAGAGGAGGATTTGAATAAGTTGTAGTTCTGCGAATCGGATAAGCTGGAGCCCTCGATTCTGGCCTTTCTCATCTGGTACACCTTCTCCAAGTCCCTGATCAACTTGAGGTCCTGAGGCAATGACGAGGAGGAGGAGGCATTAGCATCAAAGCCAGGCAAATCCACCGTGCTAATGTTCTTGCCGTTAGCCTGTTTTCTGAACTTGGCCAAATTCTTATTGAATAATGGCTCCAGCTCCTTGATCTTCTTGTATACTGAGTCCAACGTCTGGTAGGCTCTTCTCAACTTGAAGAGGGCTTTGGCACTTTCCACCATCCCGTTGTTTTCCGTTAGCAACATCACCAACGCGTTCAACAACGTCAGCTCAGCGTTGGTGACCTGAAACTCGGTTCCGGGAGGGTATATGTGGGAAGTGGCCAACGAGTACTTGAGATTATATTTGGAGTTGTTCAACGAAGCCGATTCGGCCTCTGTCAACGTAGAATGGGCTTTGGCCATGACTTCGGGCTCGAATCCCAAGGTGGCCTCAATGAACTCCATAACTCCCAAGGCCAATGGGAAAATGGCTGCCGGCTGGTCTGATTGGGATAACTTATGTTTCTTAGACTCAGCAACCAACAATTCCGTACCTTCTGGGGTTCTGTCGTCAAGAAGATAGTCCATGGCCTGGAGAGCAATCTCAAAATCATGAACCTGCTTCAAGATCTTATCGAACGAGGCAGAATCATTGGAGATTTCGCTCAGGGCCAGGGTTTGAGACGTGAGCAGGAGAATGGACGCCTTCTTTCGTAATCCCTTAAACATGGTATGGATCAAATAAAAGCAGTAGCGAAAGGGTGGGTGTAGAAGAAAGTGTTTTGGGGGAGAGTTGGGAGAGAAGTAGTGGAATTTTTCAAATCAGAGGAGGACGTGTGAAAAACCAACCCAGTTAGTACTGTTTGCGGCAGTGGTGTTGTGACAGTCGTATTTTTAGACGCTGCCAATAGATAATAGCCTCCTTTTGGTTCAGCACTACCTCCGCCTGCAAGGTTAGTAGATTTGGTGGAAAAATCCTGTCACTGTCACCACAATAGGGCCTTGGCTGCTGTGGGTGTGACGCTTGACAGATAGGGGTAAACGCGACCGGCTCGGCGATATGCTCAAAGAGATGGAAGAGGAGCGGCAGAGAGGAGAGGAAAGAGAGGAGATGGAGATGGAGATGGGAGAACAGAAGGGAGAGGAGAGAGGAGAGCAGAATAGACGGGAATAGGAGAGAGAATAGGAGAGACGGAGCACAATAGAAAGAATAGACAGGGCACAATAGGTTTAGACAGGGCACAATAGGTTTAGACAGGGCACAATAGTAAGCGACAGAATGTTAGAATGTCAAGCGAAGTGTAGAATTCGTAACGCGAATAGAGGGCAGAGATACGGACAGAGATTACACGTACAGCTTGAAACGGCTACGAGTCGGTTGACATCGCTACGTCAATGATTCGGGTTCTCAGGAGAAGAAGAGAGTTCTCGTTTGAACTCGAAATGGGAGACGAGCTGGGGACTGGGGTATTTGGGAGGCACGGGTGTGTTCTGATAGGTGTCTGCCAGCAAGGGTTCTGGGCTTCGTTACATGACAAAGACGGGATACACATGTTGATCTGGTCCTTCTCAATACCATTAGGCAAGCGGTGGGATCAATACACGAACGTGGTATGCCGTAAAGGGAACCGTGGTGCCTTTACCGTCCTCGTCAACCGTACCTCCTGGATTTTGCAGCCCACCATAAGCACAACAGTGCAAGATATAGAGGGAATAACCATGACCATAGCTCGTATATAGGAATAATCTTTCTCTTGAACCCCTGGAACATCCGGGAGACCAAGAGATCCAGCTGTTTGCGTACGAATATACATTGCACACTTCTTTTTGGGGCTGCTCCTCAATCAGAACAAAAGCTCTGTTTCCCATATTTTCAACGTCAATAAACAATTCTTGTTAAAGTTCTTCCGGTAGGACTCACTGTATCTATCTGCATCTCTGTTCTATAACTTACTTGTTTTATGGTAAACAATAAACCATATCGATATTTGAGGTACGGATCTTTAGTTGCTGCAAAAAAGGTCTTTGGCACTAAGAATCATATTTCCTGACTTATAATCTTGGAATGAGAGAAGTAAGACATACAGCCATTTTAGAGGGATAGCAAGCATGAATATCGAGAAGAGTTGAAAATTTAGTTTACACTATAAATTGGGAAATTAAAGGGGTACTTGCTCTGATATGTATTATAGTTCTGGAGTTTTAGTCAATAATCGCAACATTTCATAAAAACCAATCAATTAGTCAATCCTTCTTAAGCAACATTACAAGTCCTCCTCTTTTCATTGACTTGACATGATGGCCAGGTATTGCCCAATTGCCTCCAATAGCTTTCATTTCGAGTCCCTAGGTTCAACTTAAATACATCACCTGGATTACCTTTCTCTCTCTCTTTATCTGGTCAGTGTCTACATTATTTGGCTTTTAATATATATTAGTATGTATTTATTATGCTTTCCAATTAGAGCCCATTATTTCTATTATTAATTTCTTCTTGGTAAAATTTTAACAATTTCTCCACTACTTTGGGAGCACTTTGTTCGCTAATCTTACCCTTTGAAAAAGCAATGAAATATATCTTTCCAATATTGATAATTAAGTTCGTACGCTCCAAGTCTTAACTAGCCCATTTCTTTGACCTGGTGGATATATTCATTCTGGGTGTCCACATTAATACTTCTTGGTTCGTCTTCTATGTACGACATGAGTATGAACCATCCACCCCACCGGAAACATCCATTTTCGAAAAGAAGAATATTCCCGTAGTCGTACATTGTAGGAATTCGAATTCTCTCTAATTTCTGTTTTCCCTCGTTATGTTTCTCTATTTCCATGTAACACGAAACCTCCAGGATAAAATCACTAAAGATACTAGAATAGAAGTCATCTTCCGTGTCTTCTATTTCATACTGGTACTTATTATAATGCTCATGTAACTTCTCTATCTCGTAAACTTTCAAAGCCAATTGAGTATCTGGTAACATGCCTTTGATTTTGAGGGAAGGGAAGTATTCTATAGCTGTATTGTGTCCCATTTTCATCACTTGGGAGGTATATTCCAGTCCAACTTGTAGAAACTCTACACCTCTTCCCCAATCAGTGCAGTGTCCATCTACTACTTCATCACGCCTATGCCCTCTACCTGGAATTATATCAGCAATAAGCTCTTTTGAGCTCGTTTCCCATTTATACATCATAAAATAAATGGCCTCCTGTCTTAAATTTGAGGTCTCTCTGAGAAGAAGGGTGTACAAATGTTCTACACAAGCTTTCTGCTCGTCCCTCTCTTCCTCTGTGAGAGTCGCTTGGTGCAACGCAAGAGCCGCATAAACTGCTTGTATTGTGAATTCTGAATCTTCTGACTTGATCACCCTATATTGAAAGGGAATCATGATCTCTGATAAACCTTTCACATCTGTCTCAATTTCATTTTCAGGTTTTTCAGACCACCTATCGCTGTAAAAGTCTAATTTGACTACAATTGTAGTGAAGAAATCACTTACCAAACAACAATCAAGATCATAGGCAATGAGATGGTTCCTCACTTGCTTTAGAATCGAATTGAATTGGCTGTGAGTTCGTGGCTTACCTTCCGCATCAAGGTATGAAGCTAGACTGCACTTCTTCATCTCGACCATGATGCAGTATTTAGAAAGATACACCATCAGAATATCAATATCTTCCATGGAATTTTCAATGCCGGTGCTTCGTACAAGGGGTCTCCCATCAAGTTTCCAAACATTAGGTTCAAGAGTATTAAATATTTTATAGCATGGTCCGCTAATGTGTAACTTGAAATGATATGATATAGCACTCTCAACATATACATCGCCATCAAACTCAGAACCAAGCGAAATGGTGTCTATTAATACTTTCCTCCATTTATTAACTCGCTCCTCATTATTCATTAGAATTTCAACTTTTGTTTCGATATACGAATTTAATTTGCTAAAGAGATCAAGAAGCCAGTCATCTTTGATTTCTTGTGTCCAAAACGGAACAGGATTGTTAAATGTTTCAATATTCTTGCCTGTTGTTCCCGTGGGGGGATTTTGTGTGGATATAGTAGTTGGATCTACATTTTCCATCTTTTTCGGGCAACTAAAATACACCTTAGGTGCACATTTCGACCATCTACCAAATTTCAGAAACAATTCTCCAACTAGATCAATCTTGATGTTAGATAACCTGCTGGCTGAAGTTCGTTCTAACCGTTCTTTCTCAAATTCATTTTCTTCGACTATTAGGCTATTTGCCCTGGAGACTGTTTGATATAAACTATCCATTGTAAAGAAAGGATTGGGTAAGAGGGTAAAGAATTGTGTAATTTGCGATATTTTTTTGCAACCAGAAAGTCAACTCCATATTTTTGCTCTGCTGAGAGTTACGGGATACGGATTTCATAGCCCAGGTGTCAGCTCTGCTGTTGATTTACTCAATCTGAAGACCTGGAATTTCCCTATCACCCTGTCCTTTTTGAATTTTGGAAACAGCTTACGTAATATCATTTTACTTTTATTTTGTAACATACTACTTTTATTTATTTTATCATTATGTGTTGCAATCATGATCATTGCTACGTGCGCTGGTAGCGCCTGTGGAATCAGAAGAAGCACTCGTGGCACGAGTAGAAGCACTATTAGCTCCGAAATCACTATTTGCTCCGCTAGTACTTGTAGCACTTGTGAAGCCAGAAGAAGCACTCGTGGCACGAGTAGAAGCACTATTAGCTCCACTAGCACTAGTAGGTACACTGGTACAAGCACTTTTACAAGTACTGGTATAAGTATTACTACCACAAACATTAGGCTCAACTCCTAAGATCAGCTCCATCTTCTTTATGTCCCCGATATTATAACCAGGTTTAATCCCGATCTGGCTCTCCGAGAAATCAATAAAATGGACCATTCCACAATTGATAATTAAGTTTTTACGCTCCAAGTCTCCATGCCTCATTCCTAACTTTCCCATCTCTTTGACCTGGCGTATACCATCATTCGGGGTGTCCACATTAATACTTTTTGGTTCGTCTTGTATGTACGACATGAGTAGGAACCATCCACCCCACCGGAAACATCCATTTTCGAAAAGAAGAATATTCCCGTAGTCGTACATTGTAGGAACTCGAATTTTCTCTAATTCTTGTTTTCCCTCATTGTACTTCTCTATTTTCATATAAAATGAAACCTCCAGGATAAAATTACTAAAAATACCAGAAAAGAAGTCATCTTCCGTACCTTCCATCTCATTCTCATGTTTTTGGTGTAACTTCTCTATCTCGTAAACTTTCAAAACTAATAGAGCATCTGGTGACACTCCTTTGATTTTGAGGGAAGGAAAGTATTCTAGAGCTGTATCATGCCGCATTTTCATAACTTGGGAGGTATATTCCAGTCCAATTTGAAGAAACTCTACACCTTGTCCCCAATCAGTGCAATTTCCTTCTAATACTTCATCACGGATATGGCCCCTATCTGGAATTGGATCATTCTCTAGCTGCTGTCTTGAATTAAGCCAATTCTTTTCCAAAAATTCAATAGCCTCTTGCCTTACATTTAAGGTCTCTCTGAGAAGAAGGGTGTATAAGTGTTCTGCACAATCTTTCTGCTCTCCCCTCTCTTCCGCTGTGAGAGTCGCTTGGCGCAATGCAAGAGCAGCATAAACTGCTTGTATTGTGAATTTTGAATCTTCTGACTTGATCACTCTATATTGAAAAGGAATCATGATCTCTGCAAATTGATGACCTTCTTGCTGTGTTCTAATATCATATTGAAGTCTTTCAGACCAGCTATCGCTGAAAAAGTCTAATTTGACTAAAATTGTAGTGAAGAAATCACTTATGAAGCAATAATCAAGATTGTATGCAATGAGATAGTTTGCCACTTGCTTTAGAATCGAATTGAATTGGCTGTAAGTTCGTGGCTTACCTTCCTCATCAAGGTATGCCGCTAGACTGCACTTCTTCACCTCGACCATGATGCAGTAATTCGAAAGATACAGCATCAGAATATCAACATTAACCACATAAGATTCTTTGCTTTCAATGCCGGTGCTTCGTACAAGGGGTCTCCCATCAAGTTCCCAAACATTAGGTTCAAGAGCATTAAAAATATCATAGCATGGCCCGCTAATATGTAACTGGAAATGAGATGATATAGCACTCTCAACATATACCTTGCCACGAAACTCAGAACCAAGCGAAATGGTGTCTATTAATACTTTCCTCCATTTATTAACTCGCTCCTCATTATTCATTAGAATTTCAACTTTTGTTTCGATATACGAATTTAATTTGCTAAAGAGATCAAGAAGCCAGTCATCTTTGATTTCTTGTGTCCAAAACGGAACAGGATTGTTAAATGTTTCAATATTCTTGCCTGTTGTTCCCGTGGGGGGATTTTGTGTGGATATAGTAGTTGGATCTACATTTTCCATCTTTTTCGGGCAACTAAAATACACCTTAGGTGCACATTTCGACCATCTACCAAATTTCAGGTACAATTCTCCAACTACATCAATCTTGATGTCAGATAAACTGCTAGCTGAAGTTCGTTCTAACCGTTCTCTCTCAAATTCATTTTCTTCTAATATTAAACTATTTGCTCTGGCAATTGTTTGATGTAAGTTATCCATTGTAAAGAAAGGGGGTAAAGAATTGAGTAAATTATGATACGTATTTTTTTGCAACCAGGAAAATCAACACCAATTTTTGCCCTGCTGAGCGCTGCGTAAAGTAGGGCGCTAAACTTAACAATTATGAAACTCAGACCTGTGGTCTAAGTTCTCTCCCTTTGTAACTTCTGTCGATAAACCGGAAGGAGGGTTTAGTTAAAGATATTGATTATAGTATTTCCAAACGATATACCGGGCTATAATCGTACGAATTCGAATCTGCTAGGATTCCGAGTTATGAAACAACTATAGAATAATCGATATAAGACTGTATTAAAGGGTAGACTTTATAAATAATATAAATAATCTCCTAATACTGTAGAGGTTAAAACAATAAGCGAATATTATATTAAACAATTAGATAAGGTTGGTGTGGCACAGTAATATAAGTAAAATTAAGTAGGATAAAACGCGTGTCTTCTTAAGAGAAGAGAAACCGAAAATGGTGGCAAGAGGAGGATATTTATACCTCTAGAAGAGTGGGGTGTAATGGAGTGAAACCCCGCAGAAACAGGTAAATAGCGGTAAAACAGATCTGGAAAATTCGTCCCTGATCGATTGCAGCCAAAATGCTCGAGACTGTACTGCTCGATTAGTGGTAGAGGCACTTTTCCACAGCGCGTACATAGTCGCAATTGGTTCAAACTAGTTAAATGATTTATTCTTCCGGCCGACATTGTTCCAACTACTGGTAAATCTTTGCCGGCTTGGTTCTCGTTAGTCGCATTAAACTTACTACATATTGGTAGGATTAGAAAACTACCGAGGGTGAAAAAATTTAAAACTGGTGGTATGAACTTTCTGCTCAAAACTAAGACGATTATCTACAGAGTGAGATACTTACGTAATCCCAACCTGAGTTACATTTTGAAAATTACCTCCGTACATCCTTCCCACTGGTCAGAATCTGTTCACATAGAAATATGATATGATATGCAGGTCGAATGAATCATGTTCAAATTTGGCATGAACCAATTTCAAGGTTTAGATTGTTATCCGTTTTACAAGCTCTAACGTATGGGGCTTATTGTGGTAAACCAAAACCACTGGTGGGTCCGGGATGTCTGGGTGCACATGAGGGTGTACGGATCTCCTCCTCGGGTTTGTGATGGCTGGCTATGACTGCAAAAAAAATTAGCCAGCGAAAATGAGCATTTTGTCATTTGATCTGACACAAGGCTTCCGTTGCCATAGTTCAAGAGGTCCTGGGTTGACAGTGTCCACTGATACTCCCATCTTACATTCTCTATCTCTGTGATGCTCTTTAGTGCCTTTAGGACTAAACCTAATCAAAAAAACGTAGACGACCATGCCAGACGGAATGTCACCAGTACGACCATGCCGATAAGTTTTCTGGTTAAATTTTTGTGCCTCGCATGCTCATTAATTTATTTTAGTCTTTGCAGCATTTACACTTTAAACAACTATTGTTCAAGATTCAAATCTCAGCCAAAGTATATCCAGCAATAGTAAATGAGGTGCGTTCGCTTGTTTAAGCTTGTAACCTGGATCATCCACAATGGCATAACCTTTTCGATCTGGGCGCACGTCATATAATACGCTTTATGCTGGTACCTCATATTATTTGGATAAACGTTACGATCTTTGTACTGCTGGCTGAAAAGACTATTTTAACACCTAAGTAGCAAATATTTTCTTCTAAATATATAACCCACCAAGTCTCCACCCACTTTCACTGTTGCTGCTTTTTTTTACCACGATTCACTCTTTTCCACGGTAGTTATCTAAGTCACTCTTTCTCTTCGTTGTCTTCTGCTCCTCCTGTCTATCATATCTAGACTCCCACATTCGTTTCTCACAGACAACTGATACACTCCTTTCTTCCAGATAACCCACACATTCGTTACATACTATCCCAAATCCGTCCTTCATTATGAGAATAAATAACATCATCATTGCTTCCTCAGCATTGCTTTCCATGGCCCAAGCTGCCCCAGCTATTATAACAAGAGTTCATACTGCTGCCACCCAAACTGAATGGCAAACTGTTACTACCAACACTGTCATTAAAACTGAAACTACCGTGATAAGAGTGCAAGGCCCTCCTCCTTCCAACACTGCTGCTCCTCCAGCTACCGAAGCAGAAACTACTCCAACTACGACTTCTACCACTCCTACTACTACCGAGGCTGCAACTACTGAGACTACCCCAACTACTACCGCTACTACTCCAACCACTTTGTCTACCGCTACTACCCCAACTACTACTTCCACTACACCAACTACTACTTCTACCACTCCAACCACTACTTCCACTACTCCAACCACTACTTCAACTACTCCAACTACTACTTCAACTACTCCAACTACTACTCCAACTACTACTCCAACTACTACTTCAACTACTCCTACTACTACCTCCACTACTCCAACTACTACCTCCACTACTCCAACTACTACCTCCACTACTCCTACTACCTCTTCTAGTGCTCCAACCACCACCTCCACACCTACTACCTCTTCTTCTACCACTGCTCAATCTGCTTCAACTCCAACTTCTGACTTTGAAAAGGACATTTTATCTGAGCATAACGTTAAGAGAGCTCTTCATGGAGTTCCAGACTTACAATGGAATAACACCTTAGCCAAATTTGCTGCTGACTACGCTGCCAGCTCCTTCTCGTGTGACAACGTGCAATTGATCCACTCTGGAGGACCTTACGGTGAAAACTTAGCTGCTGGTTACGCTGGTGGAAAAGCCCCAGTTGATGCCTGGTACAACGAAATCTCCGACTACGATTACTCCAATCCAGGTTTCTCTGAAGCCACTGGTCACTTTACACAAGTTGTATGGAAATCAACTAGTCAATTGGGTTGTGCCATGGTTTCTTGTGACAACGCCTGGAGACAATATACCATCTGTGAATACTCCAACACTAGAGGTAATATTGTGGGTACTGATTCCGCTACTGGTAAAAACTACTTTGAGGAAAATGTTCCTGAACCTTTAAGTAGTTAAACCCTCTAACTCCAAATCACTTTCAATATTTAAAAACAATTAAAAACACAAAAAAAGCACTTATAAAGAACTTTTACACAGTATGCTGTTGCATTACTAATGTTGAGGTCAATCAGTTGGTACATTAAAGTATCAAAATGAACTTATTTTGTTTCTATGGTTATATTTTGGTATTTCGGTCAAACTTTTACATATAATAACGGCATAAAATCTGCCAAGTCAATAAATGGCATTTCATCGACAAGGATCTGTAGTACTGCATTTTTTCGTATATATTCGTTTGCAACATTTAAAATTAACCTCTTGCGGGATCTAAAACCTCTTATTCAACGCATATAAATTACCTCTTGTATTCAGATTACCTTCTGTAGCCTACAGGGGGCTACTTTAGGCAATTATGGCCAACCAAGTTCCACCTATTTTAAGCGGGTATTTTAGTAATAGTGATAAGTTGACTAGCTTGGAGATGATTATGGGACGGCTTTTTCGCAACTTTAAGTAAGTTAGCATCATCTTTGGTTATGTGCCATTTTATAGCTAATGATGAAATTCACTCAGTAACTGATGCATCAATAGGCTAACTAGGTCTGAATAAGTAGTGTTGAAGCCTCGTTGAGCCAAGAGCCAGTGAATGCCGTACCTGAGCATTAGACAATAGTACCTGACTGAGATATGGGAATTTCAAGATTGTAGCTTCTGGACAGCTCCATTCCTACTTCTGGACAACTTCTGGACAACTTCTCTCCTAATTTGTCTGTCTGCAACATCCTACAATTACCTACAATAGTTTAGCCTAAAGAAATGTATATGATTCAATTAATTCACACAAACTATATAACATCCTTTATTCACATTCTAAAAGGTATAAATAATGAAACTTAGAATTCAATTTAATCCTTTAAGACAGTGGCGAATTGACCCTTAGATGGCTTAGCCTTGGATTTTTCAACCTTGGTAGCAGCAACCTTGTCAGCAGAGAAGGCCTTGGCGTAAGGGTTCAATCTCAATAAGACTTGCTTGTTCTTCAATGGGTTCTTCTTTAAGACGTGGGTTCTCTTTTGAGTGGATTGACCAGCTGGTCTGACGACAGCTTGGACTTCAGCAGAGTTGATTAATCTGGTAACATCAGTGTTAGAGATGATGTTAGATGGTAAGGTGTAGTTAGATCTGATAGACTTGGTGGATTCAGAACCGTAGACAGAGTCTAAGGATTCGAAAGCACCTTGGGTCCAGATAACGAATCTACCTAAGTGAGCACCTGGGGCTAATTGCAATAAACCTAAGTGTTTAACATCGGAGGTTTCAACACCTGGGATGTTTCTCAAGGCCTTGACGATACCGTTGTCTTGAGCGTAGACAACTAATGGACCTCTTCTTTGGGTGAATCTTCTACCTCTTAATTTACCTTTACCGGCTCTCAATTTCTTAGATTTGATAACCTTGATAACATCTTTGTGAGCACCAACAGCCTTTAAGACAGCAACGGCGTCCTTGGCTTTGGTAACGGATTCGAAATCGTTAGAAACAACCAATGGTAATTCCTTAACTTGTTCGACTCTGTGACCTCTGGCTAAAACCAAAGAGGTAACAGCAGAAGCAGCAATGGCAGAAGCAGTAGCATAACGTTTTTCGTTATGGTTAACTTTGACGTGCCATTTTCTCCAGGTTTTGGTTGGAGCAAACATACGACCACCTCTACACATGTTACCGAAAGCAGCTTGACCGGAACGGTGGGTACCACCACCACCAACTCTTGGAATTCTGGCAACAGCTCTACCGGTACCCCAGGATTCAGCAGAGGTTTGGTGACCAGCTTTTTCGGAAACAGCGTAAGCTTGTCTCTTGTTCTTGTTGACCTTGACGAAGACAGAGTGGACAATGTCTGGTCTGACAGGAGCAGAGAAAACAGCTGGTAATGGTAATTGGGTGGAGGTTTGTTCACCTTGAGCAGAAATAACTGAGACTTGTGGAGCAGCCATCTTTAACAATATGTATTATGATGAAGAAAAGAAGAAGAAGGGAAAGAAGTGAAAAATTTCCTCTGAAAAATCTTGTGTGAAGGACTGATGGAGTGAAAAATTTTTCTCACTGTCAAAAAAAAAATTCCTAAAAATATACGTGCGAAAACCACAGTTTTTGGCAGTTACCCGCACCGATTCTCAATATGCCAAAAATGTAAGAGAAGCTACCACTACAAGCCTGGTGTATTCTTACAAAAATTAATTGAACCAACTATTCCAGGACATTGGATTCAAAGCTTAACTAAGAATAAAAAAAAAATGGACGAGTCCGGAGTCGAACCGGAGACCTTTCGCATGCTAAGCGAACGCGCTACCAACTACGCCACACGCCCGTGGAAAATCGAAGTGGTCCCTAGCAGGATCGAACTGCTGACCTTGGCGTTATTAGCACCACGCCCTAAACCAACTAGGCCAAGGGACCTCCACGTTGAAGAAAAGTACCAGTAGTGCATTCTCATTGACAAAGTATTAAAAAACGATATCAGTATTGCTATCTTATTTAATTTGACTTATACTTAGTTGCTGACGGTGAGCTGGGTAGACTTTTATTTCATAATATTTCTTACCTATATAATGTAATTTGGAAAAAGTTGAAATGCCCTCTAATCACAGTCTACTACTGCATGCTGTTTTTAAAAGTATAGACATTCTTCTGCTCTGAGTCACTCGTATGTTAAGTAGGCAATTTTAAAAATCCAAAGACACAATTTACAATATTTCTTCACTAGTCACTAGTTTTGTCCATAATGTATTAGAGGTTGATATGTTCTTCCTATGTAGCTACACATATGCTGTCTCCAGTACTCATTGAATGACTTCATATTTCAAAAGCTTGAAAGGGCTCACATGGACATTCATCTTATTATTCATCTTTTTTACCAATCTAGTATTGTCTGAATTAAAGCAAACAATACAATAATCAATATCACCATCTTCTTATTATATATTGTCAGCATTAAAATTGGGTTTATGAGATATTATTAGAAAAGTCAAAAAAGAAAAATTTCTTTTGAGGTTGTTGCTTATTTCCTAATTTTACTTATTTTTTTCTCTGAGACGCACGAGATAGGAAAAATGTACAAATTTTGCAACTATTTGACAAATTACTAAATTTTTAATGCAAATTCTATTTTATTACTTAAATACAAGAAAGTACTGGTAATATACAAAGCTATGGAAATTAATTCTTAGCATCATCATTTGAGAAAAATTCACTTGTTGGACTTGATTGTTTTGCCGTATTAGGATTAAACGACATCACCGTATCCAAACGAGTGGCATTAATTTCGGGGGATGATGATTGATTACTGAATATATCAGTATTAACTAGATTGTTGACTTCATCGTCAAGCTGAGCGATGTTAGCGTTTAATAAGGGGGATGATGGCATGGTGATGTTTTTGGCTTCGATTCTCACTGGGGATGAGGATGATTTGAAAGTTCTCATTTGAGGCAAATTATCAGGGAACTTAGGAGTGGTTGAATTATTATCCCTTGGGGTCTGTTCACCAAACAAACTCGACCAATTAGAGTTGTTTGGAGTATCATCCTTAAATGATTTCAAAATCATCTTATCAAAGTCATTTTCATCTGATGGTGGCCAATTTTCTTTATCATCGCTGGCATCATTAAGATCTATATTTTCATTGTCATCTTCATATAGATTAATAACTCGAGTGTTTGATTTTGTAGCAATCATTGGTGGAGTTATACCCTGCTGCATGGGATCTTGGGGTAATGGATCGATATCTGTAAGTGGGCCTCCGAATGAGTTAAGCTGATTCATGAAGTCATTTAAATCATTCATAGTATTTCTGTTATTGCCATTGATTGTATTCGAGTGACTGTTATTATTGTGATTATTCTGGATCACCTGGTTAATGGCTGATGGAGTATGAGATGGAGTTAAGAACCTACCTGTAGATTGAATATTGACAGGAGATGAGGAATTGGTAATTTTCTTCATAGGAAGTTCTTTCTTAGTTTCACGTTTATATTTTTGTTGCTGAAGATACTTCTTAACCACTCCTTCCGGTCTCATAAACCCTTTATTTCTCAAGAAAAGATAACATGCATTACACAAGGGACCGAACATTCCTTCATAGTTCTTCTTATTGAACTCTTTGGCACGATGAATGGTGAGATAACTAGGATGAAATTTGGTTTCAAAGTATCTCCAGGTAATGGAGGAAGTAGTAGCACAATTGCTGTTGGTACACACCAAACCATGATCTTTTGGTAGTTTGGTATCAGGAATAGTATGCGTTTTCTTACTGTCCAAGTCTTCAAGTGCTGGCAAAGAATGAAACTTGTTGTTTGCTGAGGAGATAACTGGAGTATTACCTTGATTATAAGGGGACGACTGAGGGTTTTCCTTGTAGTCATCATCATCTTCATCATCTTCATCGACTTCATCATCAATATCTCGTTCCCGCATAAGCTGGTTATTATCATTGTACTCGGTATCATCAGTTTCATCCGACATTACTTCATTAATTGGTGACGAGATTATGTTATGCGAGATCATCGAACGGGTACGAACGGCTCTTTGGAGTAACCCATCCACAGGAGTTGAAGTTTGGTTGGAGACTGATAATGAAGGAGGTTGGTGATTTGAGACTGGGTTTGAACGAGTCTTTCTAATCTTTTTAGAAGCAGGGTTATCAATGATTTTTGCCAGAAGAAATGGTGCCAGTTTGAATCTATCCTGTACGCTCTTGCTGTCATATTTTGATGGTGCACTCAACTTATCAGCATTAATGATATTAAATACCTGTTGACTATGAGGATGATAGAAAATTGGAAGTGATTTGGTCCTGGTAGCCTTGTCAGGGTTAGAGAGGTTTGGAGATGATGCTTTGACGGGGTTAATGGGCTGATTTTGAACCACGAGATCAGATTTCTGACGTTTGGCGTAGACCAGGCTATCACTAGGACGTTTATTGGAAGGCGGAGTTTCTTTCTCAATAGTGTGGAATTTTAATCTGATCTCTAAGGTCAAAGAAGAAGAGTTGGATTTATCGCCAAATAAGTAGCTAGCAGATAAATTTTGGCACACTCTCCCAGGTATCAAATGGTTTTTTGACGAGTTCAAGAGACCTGACATGATACCGTTAGCAACAAATGGTTCGTCAGGTTGCTCTGTTATATCTTTGTAGTAAACAGCATAGTCTTCTATGTTAAGATGGAAGTTTTCTGGAGAACTCTTCAAGATTTGTTGGGTACAGGTTTTCAAGTCAAAAGCACCAAGGGTGATGTATTCAGATTCTTGGGATTGAAGAGGATTAGATGACAACTGCATGGGGATCTGAACTATCTTGACAGAGTATTGGTTTTTGGATCGAGATAGGAACACGGTAGGGTTATTGTTGAAGGAGTAGAGCACTTTTAGTTGCATTCGTCTAAACGATTCGTCAGAATTCATGATGCTATGCTATGCTGATGGTGGGAGTAGTGGGAGATGAAGTTAGTTTGATGAAATGTGGCAACGATGTGACAGCAATAGCTTGAAGTTAATGTAATGAAGGGACAATAAAGAAGTAGAAAGAAGTAATGAAGAAGAGTTAACGTAACAGAGAGCTAACTAATGAAGAAGAAGAAGCTAACGTAATGAAGAAACGTTAGAACGTAAGAACGAAGTAAATAAGGCTGAAGAAAACAAATGAAGAATCAAAAGATTAAAAGGTACGAAGAAGTAATGAATAACTGTGGAAGTATTTAAGGTTACATTTATCAAATGAAACGCTCACCATAATAATTCGCAGTAAAGGACGTGTTGTTGTTGTTGTTGTTTATATTTGCGTAACTAGCGAACGATCAAAAGATGATTCTGCACTTTGTACGGTGCGATTAAACTTTTCAGAGCTACCAGCCCTAAACCGCTATGATAGATTGGATCTCGTTTGTTATTGATGGAATTTTGCGGTTGGCGTTTTGTAGCATTTCATTGTCACGCGTTGCGCGCTAGAGATAGATCCGTACACCGAGAGAAACATTTGGTCTCAAACCCGGAAATCCGTACACCGCTTTAGCAGCCACCCCTACATGGGCCAGAGAAGAGTGAGGAATGTGATGGGCTGGGGTAGGAAAAGAGGTAGAGGAGTAGAGTCGAGAGTTCTGTATCCAAGACTCTGAGGATGGGTGAAAGTACGGATGCTTTTGGTGGATGTATGGTTATAATCTGGGAGTAGAGCAAGGGAAAGGACTCTGTAAATTGATAGAACACATGGGTGATGCCAGTGATATGTAAGCTTCTGCCTGTAACAAGTATAAGGACGCACCATTTTGGTCAGACTAATGACTTCGGTAGTCTTTTCATTATTCTGATGAAGTACCCTTGACAACTTAAACCGGAGAGATTTAACCTAAACTCTTCAGCTTCACTAGATACTTTCTCCAGCTTCATTGTATACCTCTCCAGCTTGATTACAAACTCTCTTCAGCTCCATTAGACTACAACTCTAACACACAGAAATGCAGCTATTTACAAATTCCATTCTATTTACAAACTTATTTACATATTAGTCTTTATCAGTCCAAGCCCGTAATGGCTTTAATTTGTTTGATGTTATCTCTAGCGATGGCACTAGCCTTTTCACGTCCGTGGTTGCACACCTGGTCAAGGTAGCCCACGTCCTTCATCAATTCATCATACAAATGTCTCTTCTGCTTGAATTCATCAATAATCAAGGCAGTCACATGGTCTTTCAACTGTTTATGGTTCTTGATCCAGTCAATTTCCTTCACGGTCTCATCAATCGGCTTTCTCGTCAAACCGGAAATGATATTGATCAAGTTGGACACTCCAGGTCTGGTTTCAGGGTCGTAGTAGATCTCCTGGATAGAGTCAGTGGTGGCTTTTCTAATCTTCTTGCTGATGGAATCCTCGTCTTCCGTAACGTACACCGAAGACGACTGGTCCTTATCAGATTTCGACATCTTTTTGGCTGGGTTCCTCAATGATAAGATCTTTTTGGTGGGGGTTAATAAAGTCTTTGGAAGAGGAAAGAAGTCGGTATTGTATGTGGTGTTGAATATTTGAGCGATGTCCCGGCACAACTCAAGATGCTGTGATTGGTCCTCGCCCACAGGGACATGAGTAGATCTGTAAATCAAGATATCAGCAGCCTGTAAGATGGGATAATTCAACAAACCTGCTTTTGTCTGGCCAAAAGTCTGCTCGTTTATCATACCGTTTTCTAGTTTAGCCTTCAGCTTCCATTGAGTCATTCTGTTCAAAGCCCCCATACTGGTTAGGCATGTTAAGATCCACATCAACTCACTATGTTCTGGAACCGCAGATTGATGAAAGATAATACACCTTTGTGGGTCGAGCCCACTAGCAATTAAGCTGGCAATGGCCTCATATCTCAAAACCTTTAGTTGCCGAGGATCGTAGGGTAAAGTTATGGAGTGCAAATCGGCAATCCCGTAGATAAACTGGCTGCCATCGGAGGGAGTTTCGGAGATGTCTTTCCAGTTACTGATGGCTCCAAGGTAGTTACCGAGATGGATTTTGCCCGTGGGCTGAATCAAGGAGAAGATGCGGGAGTTAGCGGGGATGTCGAATCGCTGGCCCACGCTGATGGTGCTGGCCCGGCGTACACTCAGTCTGATCATTGGTGGGAAGAAGAGTGGAGGATTTTTCATATCGCTATATACTCACCAAAACATCCGTACCGATATCAGATAACACCCGTACATATCAGAAAACCCATACACCAGCCTACGGCTCTGCTATGAACAGCCGTGCATTGGTAGCTATATATTCTATGTTTCGACTATTAACATCTAACAGCAGCTTAGTCAATAATACTGCTCTATCTGCGACGGACACACACAATCCCGGTCTCTAGGTGTATCGTCTGTTCACTCTCTGGTGCCTGTTCACTATTTGGTGTACGTTCACTCTCTCTGGCCTTGTCTCTCTCTGGTCTTGTATCTGCTACTTATATCTTCTTCTCTTCCTTCTCGTTGACAAACCCCCCGCCTACGTTGGCAACGTCGATGCTGTTCGCTAGCAAGCGCTTCTCCAACTTCAGTCTCTGTAGATTTCTCCATCTGTCCAATTTCGAGTACTCGTGCACCTTGAACCCAAACACCTTCGGTACGTAGGTGTCCTTGGAGTGGATGGGGATGATCTGAGGGAAGTTTTGGAAGAACATGGCCGGAAACGAGGTGCCGAAATAGGCCCCGTCCACCACAGAGTGTCTACCCAGTTTGGGGTTGTACAAGTCCTCACACTTGGCGCAGTATAGCTTTACAGATGCCAAACGAGGCTGGTCATTGAGACCGATGGGCAAGAGTGGGTGCAATTGGCAGTGCACCCGAGGACAGTAGCCAAAGTCCCCATTACGGTACTTTTCAAACATCTTGTTCAAACCCCGGGAGGTCAAGATGTACCGGGCGTGGATAAGACCGTAGAGTATGCGGGCGTTGTGTTCCAACGCATCCCGGTGCTCTTCGGGATGCAGTTCGATATCAACAATATCGGTAATTATGTCTATCAACATGGGCAATTTACTCACCTCCTGGTTGAGACCTGTCAAGTTGAAGCGATCACGAATATAGTCATCGTCAATGTCACAGAAGTACTCATTTCCCTTGATGCCGAGGAACAAGTCGATCCAGTACTCGGTAAAATCGGAGCTGGAGTCGGTTACGTACTCCTCTCTGCCACTTTCCATTGGGTTTTTGAATTTCTTTGGTGTTGGAATGTTTATGTGGTTGGGCCCGCCTGGTGTATAGATGCTGTTTGCGTGTTGCTGCTGGTCGTATCACGTGGGAATAGGGCTCCCTGCTATGTTGTGATGGGCGTCGGTGGCTCCTGGTTGTAGTGGTGGTGGTTGGTCCGTTGGTGCTCCTGGTTATCTGCTCCGTTTTCTTTCTGAGATGACTAATTAGGCCCGTACACCGGGTAATTTCGAGAAATGCTAGATAAAATCCGTACACCATAACCAACATCCGTACACCGTTATAGTGTTTCGGCCATGCCCTTTGCCAATGACTACGTGGTAGTCGAAGCCGTGTCGGCATAAAGCAATGGGATGGCAATAATTCAAACTGTATTACTCCGCGTAGCAGCATGGCATAAAGTGTATGGGCTCCAAAGAGGCACTAGTGCATGGGTGTGATTAGTAGGAGAAACCAGTTAGGTCACCAGGTCAGAATATGAAATGTGATAGGTCACCGGCCAGTATGAAAGGTGAAAGTTTTGATAGGAAAGTATGATTGGTCACAGTGTGATAGGTCATCGACTTGACAGGTAACAATCAGTGTGACACGTCAGATACTTTTTGGTGCAATGTCTCTCGATACGCTCCGATATATAGCTTCAGGGTTGGCCTGGCTCGAAATATGGTTGCAGCTTCAGAACACGACAAATGTCTTTCATATTGTCTATTAACTAGCATATTTACACACTCTTTTTCCGAGGTCCTGGTTGGTTGCATAGTTTACTTGCTTGAATGTCTGAATACTACACATCTACAGTCTTTCTCATACATTGTAGTACGAAACTTGGCCTTTCGAATCATAGAGAAACTGCTTCTTTTGGGAATTCACATCCTTTCACTCACCAAACCATTGGCGCCTTTTCTCTTCATTCGTCATGTTGTCTTGTTCGCTGCCATTTTTGCAGTCCAGTTTGCGGCCGATTACATAAGCCAAGGTCGTTATCCTGCACACATCAAACCTCCGTTTATAACCTGGCAACCTGAAAATTCACCTCCACTCTTTTCGATGCAATGAAATTGTTGACGCTTCCCACGCCCGTCCACGGCGGCGAGATCCACTCCGTCGACATTGACGGCGACAACACCCGCGTTTTGACCGCGGGAAAGGACGGCAGCGTGGCGGTATGGGACTATGCCCAGCTCCAGGACTGCCTAAAAACCAACAACTTCGACATCAAACCCACTACAACCTACCTCCACCACGGCACGGCCGTGGTGCGACTTGCTAAGTGGAGTCCGGCCGACGCCACGGTATTTGTTTCGTGCGACGAGGCCGGCTACGTATTTCTCACTACCAAAGAGGGCCTGCAACAGGTGTACCCATTGGCCGGGGGAAGTGGTTCTACGGCGCCAGACGGGGCAGAAAAGGAGTCAAGTACAACCCCCCAGCCCGCCAGTGTGACCGACGGTAGCTGGAATGCTGCCGGGACTCTTTTTGCCTGGGCCACCAGCGATGGGGCCCTTCATCTCATCGACACCCATCGTCTCACCTACCAGGAGCTTTCTTCTCTAGACCATTCTGACAAACCATTGGTGCCCCGAAGCGTGGCCTTCGATCCGTCCGACAACTATTTGGTCACCGTCAACGACGATACCTTGGTCAATCTCTACCAGTACCACCATCAGGAGCTGGGCTACCAGTTCCGGCTCATCAGCAAGATATCTAAACTCATCAACAAGACCCCCGTCAACGTCAACTACAAGCGTATCTCGTGGTCCGCGGACGGCGAGTTCATTTCGGTGCCCACGGCGTCCAAAAACCTGACGTCGGTGGTGTCCCTTCTCTCGCGGTCCAACGGGTGGACCAACAAGGTCAGCCTTGTGGGCCACGACTTGTGCTGCGAGGTGGTGCGGTTTGGGCCCAAAATCTACTCCACCGACGAGGCCGGCGCGGGCGAGCCCGCCAACGCGTACCACATCGTGGCCACCGCTGGGTCCGACCGCTCGTTGGTGGTATGGAATACGGCCAAGGACCTGCCGCTTTTTGTCGTGCGCGACGTCAGCCCGCGCCCAGTGGTGGACTTGGCATGGGCCCGCGATGGCGCCGCCTTGTTGCTCGCCAGCTTGGACGGACGCTTGACCGCCCTCACCTTCGAGCCGGGCGAGCTCGGCCACCCTGTCAATGACGACACCTGGCGCCAGCTCCAGGGGTTCAAAGAGAAGTTCGTCAAGCCGTTCACATTCAAGTACGAGGACGGGCCCGCCAAAAAGGGCGCTGGGGCCGCCATCGAGTTGCTCGACCAGAAGGACGCCGTCCCCGTGTTTAAACCGGCCGACGCCGACGTCGATGCCCCCGCGGCGCCAGCAGTGCCGGCCGAGCCAGAAAAAATCGTTCCCGCCCATCTGGGCGTGATCGCGCCAGAAGTGTTGCCCGTGGCCCCAGAAGACGACATTCTCCATACTATGGTCACCCGCAGCAAGAAAACGCGGGCCCAGGCTGCCAAAGCTGCGCCCAAGACCGCGGCCGAGCCCAAGACGGCTGCCAAACCGGCCGCCGCTGCCTCGTACGGGGCCCAGAAAATCACCTCGAAGGACGGCAAGAAACGAATTCAGCCCATGCTAATCTCCAAGGCCACGTCTGACACCCCCACCGCCTTCCAATCATCATCACCTGCAGCCACTTCCACCGCCACCAAGTCGCTTATGGAGTTCGACAAACCGTCATACCTCGTGACAGAAGAGGTTTTCCGGGAAAAAAGGCGTTTGAGGGGCCTCCAGGACGATACCTCTACCAAAAAGCTTAAACGAGACTTGGAGCCAGTCAAATTCATAGGCTCTATCGTTGTCAACCCCAACCTTGCATTCTCCCGAACCAGACTTGCCATTCCCAAGGTCAGAATCAGCTTTCGTAACCCCAGTAGACTCGATGGTGACGGCGAATTGTTCTCGTTGGACATCAGAAATGGCCAGGGCAATGAGGCCACCCCCACCAGAATCACCTACCTCAAGAAAGACAAGCAAATCTGGTGTGATTTCATCCCCAGATATATCCAGCTTGTGGCCGAAGGAGCCACTTTATGGGCCCTTAGCACTACTGATGGCCAGATCATCACCTACTCACGTAACTCAGGTAAAAGACTCTTGCCTCCATTGGTTCTAGGGACCCCCATTTCCTTCTTGGAGTGCCACGGAAACTATCTTATGGCCGTCACCTCGGTAGGAGAGTTGTATGTATGGGACGTGGAAGCACGTAAACTCCATCTTAACTCTCCTCTGTCTTTGAGTCCGTTGCTCGACTTGTCGAATAAGTACCAGGAAGACGGACTCTCCAAGTCGGAGAACTTGACAATGTGTTCCATCACCTCCAAGGGGATTCCGTTGGTGACTCTCTCCAATGGGTCTGGATACCTCTACAATAAGGACCTCGGTACCTGGCAAACCATCACCGAGTCATGGTGGGCCTTTGGTTCTCATTATTGGGACTCTCTCAACGACGACTCGGCCCCTCAGACTACAGGGCTTCTTGGAAATGATGGTGCTTCGTTAATAAAATTGCTTGAACACAAGACTAACGAAGAAATTATCAGAAAAACTCGTACGGACAGGGGTAAATACTTCAACAAGATCTCGAAGAACATGGTGATGAAAGAAGGGTTTGAGAACTTGGAAAACACCATTTCTCTCAGTCATTTGGAAAACAGAATTCTCTGTTGTGAACTCCTAGGCGAAACCCCTGACTTTAAACGGTTTTTGATCACCTACGCAAAAAGAATTTGTGAATTGGGACATAAAGCTAAATTGTACGATATTTGCAGCCAGTTACTCGGGCCAGTTATTGAAAATGATGATGACGAAGATGAAATAAAACTTGTGGAAGACTCCGATTGGGACCCCAAGATCTGTGGACTTGAAAAACGGGCTCTCCTCAAGGAGATCATTCTTTCATGTGCCAGTAATAGGGACGCCCAGAGGGTGCTAATCCACTTTGGTAAGCGCATTGGAGTTCTTGAGAACTTGGATTAGGTATAGGTGAGAGTATAGTTACTGATAGTAATTGGATTACTGATTTAATGGCATAGAAAATGAACATAACTACATTTACCATTTTTTAACTACTGTAGGATCGTAATCTAGAACAATATTTTACTGTCTATGGACGTCTCCTGATGAAGTCCTAGTCTTTTATACTCCTGTATGAATTACAATATATTGGATTGTCACAGAATACGAAGCATCTCGAATTGTTGCAAAAAATTCAGCTACATTGGTCTGCTATTTCTGTAGACTTAATATATACAGGATATGTACAGTAATTACAATTTATGGACATTGGTGTTATCCCAACCCTTTTCACCCAATAAACCCCCAACAGCCCCCTGCTCGTTGGTATTCAACAACTTCTTTCCTGCCACATACTCAACGTAGCCATCAGGACCACACACAAGGGCCAAACTAGCATCTTTCTTCTTCTGTTTGCTGGTTTCTAACGCTTGTTCTATAGCATTTGCAAATCTTGGAGGCCTCAGAAGCTCTTTAGTTTCTTCGGCTCCGTCAGACTCTCCAGAAAGAATTTGCATTCTTAACTTCAACGCTTCTTCTGGTGAGAGTTCATGAGTCTTTTCTTCCAATCTCTGAGGACTCAAATAGTTCGACTTTTCGGGTTTCTTTATGTCAGACTTCTTCAACCACGCCTTCTGACTATCGTAGTGAGGTATGAGATTAACTCTATCGATTTTCTCGAGGAAGAAGAGGAATCTTTCGAGAGGCTTAAGCTCCTCAGGTTTCTGGGCTGAGTAATGAATATTGACAAACCCACGATAAGGGTTTCTTGAAAGGAGGACCTGGAGAATTGGGGCAATTCCGGTTCCTGCGGCATAGAAGTCCAAGTTATCGTAATCAGGAATGTTATTGGCCTTCTTGATATTGTCAATTAAATGCTCTGATTCAATCTTAGAAGGTAAGTCTCTGAAAATAGGTCTTTGATGAAGGGGTTTCAATGGATGGTATGGAAACTTAAATTCTACGTGAGGCCCTCTAATTTCTAGCTCATCTCCAACGTTTTTGTTAGCAATGAACCTGGATACCTCTCCATCGTTGTACTTCTTGATATAGAAGCACATGGTACCTCCTTTATCGTAGTCATCCAGATCATTGTTGATGACTCGAAGAAGAGGCTTCTTTTCTCCCGAATAGGTATACTCTGATTGCATGAAATACAACGGAAGAGGCGTGTAAGCCCTTACCACCATTATCTGTGGCTGCTTCACCTCAACAGACCAGATTTTGTCTCCATTCCAGATCGATTTGCTATCGTAGTTGGTGTAATAGCTGTATTGCCAGTGCGAATGTACGGGCTTGATTTCTATTAAGTAGTGGTCCTCATCTATTTGCTCCTTATGGGTGATTTTGAACGGATGGAACTCATTGGCGTCCAATAGATCGTTACTTTTGGCTACTTCATCGTCGTCATAATACCAAACTTTCACTACGTAGGCTCCCCACGCCACTACGACCACAGTAATGATCTTGGGGATGTAACGGGTCCATCTGGTGATGGTTTTCTTTTCTCTACTGGCATTGGAGTGTTTGGAGAAGCTGTCTTCGTTGGGAAGTCCTGGATATTCGTAGGACACTCGCTTATGCAGCATTTTGGGGATGTACGGTTTATTGTCTTGCTTCATCATTGATTGCAACGCCGAGTCCCTGCCTATAGGGGCAGGTGCAGCCTTGGAAGTTGCTCTCAGCACGTTAAATTCATTAACAGAGCTGCTGGAAGTACTGGAAACTTTATTGTTAGACCTGGATTTATCCGATTTTTCAGGTTTATCCGGCTTGTCTGAGGTGTCAGATTTGAAACGGCGACCGGAAAAACAATACGCCGATGGCCGTGCCGTGCAGAAGACCCTGGCGCCAAGTCTAGAACGTATCATTACCTGTAATAGAGCCGTTTACCACTTCTTCTTTTCTGGGACTGGGTGGAAAAAATAGAGTCGTGCTTTCGAATCCGTACCGCAAATGATTTGTGGGGTGCGGGCCTTTTTTCGAATCTTCATCGATTTTCATTTTTCACTCCATCATTGTTAACATCTCCTCGACCTTTCCTTCATCTTGAGCACAACATGGTCCATTTGCTCACCAGTATAAAGGCACACGGCGACAAGGCCTGGAGCGTAAGTAGCCACCCCACTTTGCCGTTGTTAGCTACAGCTTCTACCGATAAATCCTCGCATATCTACAATTTGTCATCGAGAAAGAAGTTCCCGCTTCTAGCCAAGTTAGAGGACACCCACAAGAGATCGGTGAGATCCGTAGCATTCAAGCCACCATTAGGAGGTGTGGCCCACCCGGTAACAGAGTTTTTAGACCTTCCAGCTTTGGCTTCAGGGTCATTTGACTCCACAATCTCCATCTGGGGTATTGATGAGCCGGAAGAACTCATGGAAGAAGACGATGATGAGGATACAGATGCTGCTGCTGTCACCAGAAGGCAAAACGAGATCTTAGTTAGTGGTAATAACGAATGGAACCTCATGGCTATCATTGAAGGCCATGAAAATGAGGTCAAATCAGTAGCCTGGAACCCTATGGGGAACCTTCTAGCTTCGTGCTCTCGTGATAAGACGATCTGGATCTGGGAAACTGATCCTGAGACATTGGAAGAGTTTGAGTGTATTGCTGTATTGAGTGACCATCAACACGATGTCAAGCATATAGTATGGCATCCTACTCTCAATTTGCTAGCCAGTTCCTCTTACGATGATACCATAAGACTTTACAAGCAAGATGATGGAGATGACGAATGGTCCTGCGTAGGCTTGCTCAATGGACACGAAGGAACCGTATGGTGCTCCAGCTTCGAAAACCCAGCAAGTCCTTTGGCTAAGGCAAACACTATTCGTTTGGTTTCAGCCTCTGACGATTTGACTGTAAGAATCTGGTCTTCTACCTCAGAAGTGAAGGAGGAAACCTCTCTGAATCAATTACCCAGCTCCATCAAGCATTCTCACGAAATGGTTTGGGAGGAAGAAGCAATATTGCCCTCAGTACACAAGTATCCAATCTACTCTGTCAGCTGGAGCAGCATCACAGGGAAAATTGCAAGTGTAGGCTCTGATGGAAAGTTGGTGGTGTACAAGTTTACTGATAAATGGGATATTGAGTCGGTTCAAGAGTCTGCTCATGGAGTATTTGAAATCAACTGTGTGATCTTTGCAAAGTTGGATGATGGTACCGAAGTGTTAGTAACTGCTGGGGATGACGGGAACATTAACATATGGAACATTGACTAATAGAGAAGCATACAGTGATTCTATATTCTATTAGAGGTTCTTTTTGCTTGGGTCCATAATTGAAAATTCGAAGATGATAGAGAATCCAAAAGCTGGGGCACTTCTGAGAGTTCAGAGCCATCAGCTACACTACGGACTACAACCCGTAGTTCGCATCTACACACTGGTTTGTTATAGATTGTAAATTAACCATTAATACATAACTGAACTAATCTAAACAGAAGCTGTAAACGACTTGCTTTCTGACGTAACCTTACCGGACGATGTGTCCCAATGTGAACTAAAAGATGGCTTATGGTCTGAGCAAACAATATTCGGCCGTACAATGTTCACTTGATAATTAATAGCATGTTGCCTCAGAATATTATACCCACTAAGATAATTGACCCTAACACCAGCAAAAGAATCAACAAACAGCAAAACATGCGTCCACCTGCTCTTCTTTGGTACCTTTCTGCCCTTCTAAGCTCATTGGAAGCTGCTTTAGTGTTCTGAGAGTAATTTATGATGTTATCTTCAATATTGTCAATGGAAAACTGTTGCTCATGAACAATATCTTGCAAATTCTGAAAGATCTCGTTGATTTCCGTTGTATCCTGGGTGATTTGATGTATTTCTCTTTCTCTTTCTTGTATAAGAAGGGTCTGTTGCTCCAATTCTTCAGCATTTACTGGCTCGTACGTGATCTGTACTTGTTGCAGTCCCACAATACTTGTTTGTGCTGGGACTACATCACCAGACTCTTCATCTATTAATGCAGCACGATTCTCGGTATCAAACTTCCGCAAGTAAACCTGCTGTAATGCTTCAAATTTTCTTTGATACTTTTGGAACTGATTTATACTTGACTTTATGAGCTTGATGAGAATCGACTCTTTTTGTCGAAGGTAGCGGAGCGTATCTTCATCCTCGTGGTTAGCTTCACATTCATTTAAGTATTCGTTAAGTTGTTTCGTGGTCTGGTTGATTGTCTTGAACCCGTTGGTGGATTTGCTGAGTAATTCGCTAATTTTCAACGAAATCTTGGATGCACGGGTAGAAACCTGGTTAGAAGGAGTAGTAATATTGTCTTCGTTTAATAACTTCTCGTATTGGGGCAAGAGATTCTTGATGGAGACAAATAAATTGTTATTAAGGTTGTATAAGTTGTTATCCACAGTCTGCGAAAGGGACTCGAACTGAGGAAAATCTTTGTAGTGGCTCGATTTGACAGACGCGGAGTCTGCCTCGATGTCGCCATGGACGTTAAAAGACATTTTGTGGTGGTGGTAAAAGAGGAAGGAGGATGTCTTATCATGACTTTATCACAGCCATACTTTCGATCTGTGACACTCTGGTAGTGCGCGTGCCCAAAAGTTTAATTGGCAGCTGCCCATATAAAAGATACGGTTGCAATATTGTATGAAAAGAGAGAAAGTTGGGAATTAAGATGAATAGTGTCAATGGTGTGGCTTAATATGAGTGTCAGGTGGCATTTCTGGACAAAAGTTGTAAAAATTTCTAGAAAATTGACCAAAGTGGCAGTTCCAAGAAGAACTTATCTATGGAAGTCACAATGTAGTTTCCGAACCTTTTAAGTGTTTAGAAGAGTCTCTAACCATATCTTTCCTGTTTGTTTATGGATAATTTGAGACCCAATTCGGAAAATGTGATTATCTGGTTGCAGCAGTGATGCATTACGCATGGTGATTGTCTGCACCCAAATAGGGAATTTGAGAGATATTTTGCAACCACGCTACGTATAAAAACCCCCAAATTTCTCTACAAAAGTGGAATCCAACATCACACCACTACAATGCTCTTCACGTTCTTTTGGATACATGCTGCTACTGCTGCTTACATTGCTCACAAGGGTTATGTGAAAATTGACCTTACCTATCTGTCATGGAAGATGTATGAGCTAGACCTTCAAATTGCACTCCTTCACAGCCAGTTGCAAACATTGTTCTCGACAGTGGATCCTCTGACTTTATTATCACCGAAGCTGCTTTTCATTACAATAGTTCCTCCAGTTTCAGCACCGAATGGGATACAGTACCATACCAATACGGTTCTACTGACCTTTTCTCCATCTACATTGGAGCTGATACTCTCAAGAAACAGGACCAATTTGAGATGAAAGACTTTTATTTTGGAACCACTACTGAATTGACCACTATTGACGATTTCAATGCTGTTTTGGGAGTGGGTTACTACACAACTTCTGGTATCGGAGAGGTGGCCAACTTTCCGTTGGCTTTGGTAAGCCAGGGAGTAACAAAGAACAATATCTACGCTTTGAATGGCCAAACTAGGAACCCATCTGTTATTTTCGGGGGTATTCACAACAACGTTTACCAGCCTCCATTATTCAAAACTCCAATCGGCTTCTTATACGGTAGAAAAGGGCATTTGGACTACTATTCGTTCATTGTTGTTACAGTTAACTCTATAAAACTAGGTTACACCAGAATCTAATTTACAGCTTAGACACTGGAAATAATGGGTTCATTACCACCCAACCAATCTACGATAATCTTATCAACTCACTTGGGCCTATAATGGTTGATGGCGTGGCCTATATTGAGTTCAGTAAGCTCAAAAAAGGAAAATTAACTTTTGATATCACTGGATACAAGGTCTCTATACCTTTAGAAGACATTGTGGATGAGGTTAGAATCATTAAGAGCACCAAATACGCCAGTCTTCAGGTGTATGTGATCTCAGTGGGAGATGACAATAATTACCAGGGAGGAATCCCCAATTGCGCCTACAAATACATGTACACTGTTTATGACCTTGAAAACAACCAGATCTTGATGGCACCATATGCAAAGTTATCAGGAGACAGGGCTGTTGCGGATGGATGCAAAATCTTATCCAGTTGCGACCACCACGAAGAAAGAGTATACCAACACCTACCAGTCGTTGTATACCGATAGTTCTGAGACGACCCTATCATGGGAAAGACATGCAGGCAAGAAACATCACCGGTCCCGGTGGCATAAGACATTTTAGGGTATATAGGCCGATAAACATCCGTACACT
This sequence comes from Isabelozyma gotoi, assembly GCA_003708205.2. Lineage (NCBI taxonomy): Eukaryota > Fungi > Ascomycota > Pichiomycetes > Serinales > Metschnikowiaceae > Isabelozyma > Isabelozyma gotoi. Next base: position 102,777 of record PPNP02000018.1, on the reverse strand, counting down.
ATATTTTACACCCGTGCACCATTTAATTTATTTACTCATCCGTGCACCAGATCATCGACCTGCACATACCGCGATCACAGCCAATTAGAGCCGGTTCTTTTTCATTACGCACTCTCTGCTTGGGGCAGTTTCTATTTTTCTCAAAAATTTAGCTACTTCAACCCAGGTTCTTCTTGTATATCCAACGCCATTAGCCATGTTCCGTCAACTTATTAGACCTATTGCCAGAACCAATGTTGTGAGATCATCCATGATCACCAGCACCAGAGCTTCTTCTGTCATTTCTGTTCACAGAGAAACCAAGGAAGATAACCAAAATATTCCTTTTGAATTCAACTCCGAAAACTTGAAAAGAGCTGAAGAAATCATAGCGAAATATCCTCCTCAATATAAAAAGGGTGCCTGTATGCCATTATTGGATTTGGGACAACGTCAACATGGATTTACTTCGATTTCCGTCATGAATTACGTTGCTAAAATGTTAGACATGCCTCCAATGAGAGTTTACGAAGTTGCTACTTTCTATACCATGTACATGAGACATCCAATGGGTAAATACAACCTTCAGGTGTGTACCACTACTCCATGCCAATTATGTGGATCTGACGAAATCATGGAAGCCATCACCAAGCACTTGGGTATAAAGCCAGGTCAAACCACCAAAGATAAATTATTCACTTTACAAGAAGTTGAATGTTTGGGAGCTTGTGTTAATGCTCCAATGATTGCCATTGACGATGATTTCCATGAAGATTTGACTCCTTCCAAGACCGTAGAACTCTTGAAACAATTACAAGCCGGAAAACCTTTGGAAAAAGCCGGTCCAGTTTCTGGAAGAGAATCTTGTGAACCTTACAGTGGTAGAAAAGTGTTATTAAGCAATGAACCTACTGACATTCGTAAGTTCACCAGATCAGACTTATAATCCTCCAGCATATCCACTTCTCATTGTAAATTATTTATAAAATTGTCTTCTTGACATGAAAAAATGCATCATTAGATGATTCATTGCATTTATATGGTTACCACCTACATATTTATATTCTGTTTACAGATCATTACATATAATTGTCACTAATTGTAACTACTAAAATGCCATACCAATTACGGAAGACATTTGCTTATGGAAAGTGTCCCTTTCGGGGTCCAAAGTACCCATTTTCTGTTACAAGTGTAGCATTTAGTCTTGCACTTCCTCTTCCATCCATTCCAGCACTAGATACGTCATTCCCCCACCATTTGAGCAGTTTGTTGTGGTACTGGACTGCAAAAAAAATGATCACCGATGAAAACGCTATACCAGCTTCAAGTCCTCCGGCAAAAACGTAGTTATACTTCTCCCACCAAGCTAGGTAGCGACTTTTGAGATACCACATGAAGAGAATTGACAAGTATAGGCCTCCTGTGTGATACGTCAAATTGTAGGGAGCAAAAATTGTCATCCCTCCTATAAATACCGTAGGTTCAAAGTATTTAGTTAGTTTTTTGGGACCATATAATTTGAAGGCAATGCTAGGAATGGTGGCAACAAACCCTATCAAAAAGCACCACTGGAGAATTGGATATAATCCTCCGAACACCTTCTTGGGCCCAATGACTCCCCAGAGTACAGAAGCTGAGAAGAAACTGTTGGAGCCAGGACAGGAGAGCTTTTGTTTCTGAAGGGGAGTACAAAAGCCAACAATATGGTCTATTTCGAAGTTGACCACTGCCAAATTGACAAAAGAGCAGATAAAAGTGGCTAGAATTTGCCCTCGAAACAAAGACCAGGGTGGAATTTGAATGTAATGTCCCCATTTTTGACTTTGCACATAGCTCTCAGCTTGGCTATCGATATTATAACCAAAACATTTTATGAAATTCAAGGCCAATCCATTTCCAGGAATAGCATAACCTACAATAAGCTCCAGAAGAACATTGAGTCCGATCACATACCCGGTTCGGGCGTGGAGAGTGAAAATTGGAATTAGAAACAGCAAGTTGAGGCCAAGTGCAAAGAATATTCCCCACACCGGAGTTTCTGCTGGATATATCTTGACACATATGATAGCAAGGACGATAGAAAGAACTAGAATAACGAGGAATATCCACTCGGGAACTTCTTTGTAGTTTGTCATCATTCTGGAGTGAGAGTCCTGAAATGAGTCTAAAGAGCTCCCCTTTCTCCAGATGTATACACCACTTTTAACAGTTCTGAGTAGTGATTTATATCTAGAGCCTATCTCATACACAATCAAGAAGGGATACACTACGAAGTAGGCTCCATAGAATACCAACGAACCAGCTGAGTAGAATGTGGGACTGTACTCTTGGTACGCAGTTTCATCAAACAAGCTGTTCTTCGTAAGAATCTTATTAATGTCATAGCGCTTTCCTGTGTTAGTGAACACATGATTTGAGTTAATTGGGAGGTAACCTGTCCAGTTGCTGTTGGTATAATAGGTCGCAACAATGGCTGCAAAAGCTATGATGGAGCCCGCATACTGAAGCGCGGTGGAATAAAATGGGGTTGCAAAAGAATTGTTATTAAGAACATTCCAATCAAAGGATGGGATCGGGTTGAGCCCAAGCCCGCTAATGCTGCCAGTTATGGCAGCCAAGTTGAAGTTGTCAGGCTTGATCCATGTCATCCAGTTAAACTGCGAAAGAGCCTGGAAGAGGTAGTCTGGAATCCAGAAGTAGATGAATGAATAAGCAGTAACGCCAAAAAAGAAGTAGTATCTTGATATTGTCCACCCATTGATGTTCTCTTTCTTTTCTGGCATGAGGAGGGCCCTGTTAAGTGCTATCGTTGGAAGGATACTTGGCCATACAGCTTCTGCTGGATAGACAACAAAACGTCTCATGATTCCAGCAAATCCAAAACCCATGAGGTTATTCGACAATGCCAATAAACTCTCATAGCCCCATCCTACCCACTTATTTCCATAAAAAACATCAAGTTTCTGATTGAATATGCTGGTGCTGACATAGGAAATCTTCCCACCAGATGCAAATATTATTGTTGCTAACATCTGCTCCTTGTAGTTCCATGGACCTGGATTCAATTCTACGGAGAACTTTCCAAAAGCTAACTTTCGCTTTGGAAGAATCCATGATAGTAGCATTCCACTGGGGTAAATGAAAAGTTGCACCACTGAGGTGCTCAAGTAAATTGAAGGCATTCTCTCTTCAAAGAACTGATTAACGAAAGCTCCTATACCAGTCCAAATTACCCCGACAATGTATACCCTTAAAGTTTCAACTGGAGTTGAAGGGTCATCATAAGGTTGTGTCACTGATCTAACTTCAGGATATGGAGACCAAAATGCAATAATACCAGCCTCGGTTTGTGCTTGAAGTTCCCAATTAAATATGTCTTCATCGGCGGTTTGAGATTTTTCATTACTAAGTTCAGATCTTTTGATAAGCCTAACAACAAAATCAAACTCATCACTTGAGATATTGACGTCATCGTCATGATCTTTTACGAAGTTTTTCAATATTTGAACTGCTTCATCCACCTGTAAACTCTGTATTTTGTTTATCATCAATGACACCGTAATTGGTAACTCATCAAGTGACACCAAATGTTCAAATTGTAACCTTTTTAGAATGTAAAGGTGCTGTTCCTCGTCCAAGGTGGTCCTAATCTCAGAATGACTTGGTACACTATCTCTCTTTTGGTTGTCTCTTCCGAAATCAGGTTCATTCATTGTTACTACACCTCCAGTCCCATTTTCTGATATTTAAAGGGTTGTCAACCCATTTATATCCACCCAAAATCATCAAAGACAGTTAATGGTTGTAGTGACAATGGGTGGAATCAACTTTATTTAGCTGCTGAAAGTTACTTTTTTGACAGCATGCAAGTCTCAACAGCCAAAATTTGACATATGTATAAAACGGTTTTTACCTCATTTAGTAACCTCACCCCCATTCTCTGGAGCCGGAAGTTGTATAATAAGGCGAGTATTAGAGGAACAATAACGAAAAACAATAAAACATTTGGTATTGTTAGTTTATTTAGTATACAAATATATTTACAGGTTAAACTGCTCCTCCAAAACCAACAGGAGTTTTAGAGTCTTTCGGCATGATGCAGAGGAATTTATAAATCTTACCCATACCATCTTCCTTATTTGTTAATCTGGTATAAGCATTATAAATTTTCTCCTGGGTATCGTAATTGCTAGCATTGGATTTAATTAATTGGTCAGCTCTGTGACCAATACCACACTCATGTAACCAATCACCTTGTTCTGTAGGGCCGAAAACATCGAAGTTATTTTTAGTCAGTAACAATTTAAGATTTTCAAAATCAACGTCTACTGATAAATCAACTTCACCCGGTTTAATGAATGGCGAAACGAATTTATGCTGGTAAATACCTCTCAATGAATTTTCTGGTATGCCTGATGCCAAACCATAATCAATAATCAATACTGATCCGGTGTCACCTTTGATTAATTGCAAAATTTTGGCTAAAAACAATTCGGCATCGGGACAGATTTCGATCCTGGTATCAACAGGAAGCTTATTAAACCGAGAACTAATAGTAGGAATAATGGAAGATGGAGTTTCTTTAGGTGATAATGTCAAATGAAATTCAGTGTTCAATAGTTCATTGTCAGATTCAGATTCAGATCCTTCCGAAGACGGTAATGCTTGTTGGTTGTTTTTCACACTTGCTGTATGTTCAACAAGCAATTCTCTCCACCCACTTTCCTGTTTGACAAAGGATTTGATTGGCAAAGCATCGAAAAATTCATGGGCTACGATGTAATTAGTGTTCTCTTCAACATTGAGTAGTTCGATGTCTTTCTCCGTATCGACCCACCAAATTCTATCACCCCATTTAGTTGTCGAAAAGTTGAATCCATTCTTGTCGGTTTCAAAGCTATTGGAAGAACCACAAAGGAGTTTCCACTGTTCGTTTCTTAACACAGATGATGCTTCAATCAAAATGATATTCTTCGTCATGTTGACCTGCTTGGTGAATTTATTGAAACTAGTCAAACAGTCATTCATCAAAGTTCCTCTTCCAGGACCGAATTCAATCAAATTAATGCTTTTAGGTTGGTTTTGGTTCATCCAGGTAGAGAATAGCCATATTCCTATCATCTCACCAAACATGGAGGAAATCTCTGGTGATGTAATAAAATCACCATGAATGGAATCAAGTGGGTCTCTGGTGGTATAGTAACCGAATTCGGGGTGAGTTAAGCACTGTCTCATGTATGCTGACAATGTCATAGGTCCTGTGGTCTTAATAGTTTCTTGGAAAATCTGCGCTAGGTTCTCTGTTTTGATTCCTCCTTCGGTTTTGTTGATAGAAGGAAATGCTTCCATATGGGCCAAGTTCTCCCGAATATTAGTATCTCCTTTGATCTCAGAAGCTAAATTTTCGTACTGTAATTTGACAAACTTGGCAGCTTTTTCGTATTCTTCCTTGGAGAATCGGCCGTAGTAAAGACCATTTTCGTCCACTGGAGATCCATCCTTGGATTTATTCAAGTGAATAGAAGTATTGTGGATAAATCTCCTCGTTTGCCCTATTCGAGTGCCAATCCTGGCGAATTTAAGCATAATAACAGTTAAGGTATAGTGGAACAAAAGGTTATATCTTTTGAGATTTTTCACTCCAACTTTTTTTTTTTAGATAGCAGTATATCACTACACAAAACTACTGGTTAACATACAGACAATTATATTTGGCTATAAAATCTAAATAGGTGTAAAAAAGTGCTAAAAATATTAAAACTTAAAAAACATCACCAAAAGACGAATAAGAAGAATTCATAAAACTTCTAAGCTGACCATAGGCAGCTTGAAGAATTGAAAAAACGAAGTGAATTTTTTTGGATTTTGTTGATTTTTTAATTTTTTTATAATTTTGAATTTTCTGAAATTTGTTTACAAGTGGATTTCTTGAATGATGATCTTAGAAGCCATTTCAATTGCTTTAGTTGGAGCTGGGTATTTGAACATAGCATCCATATAAATCAAATCATCGCTACTGGTGGAATCGTTTTCATTAACAACAAAAGTAGAACTAACAACGAATCCTAACTTTTGGTAGAAAACACGATTGGCCAAGTTAGAACTTTCCAAGTAGCACCAAGAGTTTGGTGAGGTGTTAATATAGTTATCAATACAGTGATTAACTATTTTTTTGGCAAGACCATAACCTTGGAAGTTAGGGATAACTCCAAGATCATCCAAGTACCAAACGGAATCAATGGATGAAAGTTTCAAATTGTCTAACACCTCGTCTCGTTTGTTGAATAATAAAGGAAATTTCTCCTTAAGAATCTTCAGACGACATTTGGCAAGGGTGGAAAACAAATTGAATTTCAAACTTGAAGGGTGAAAATGAATCAATGCGTTAGCATTTGAATCAGGGTATTCAAACTTCTGACTCGATTGATCGAATTCCAACTTATTCCATAAAGCTGCACCTAAAAATGGTAATTTGTTAATTTCAGAAACTTTCAAATTATAGTTAGTTAAATCCTTTTCCAAGTTAATATCCTTAATAACGAAAATAGACCCATTACAAGTAAAACATTCATAAACCTGGAATTCAAAGAAACTTAACATCAACTCACGTTTACGTTTAAGTTCTTTTGAATTGGCAGGTTCAGCAGAAGTGTTCAAAATGTAGTTAACAAATGGATCCTTTTCAAAGGCTAAACAAAGAGTTTTAGCAATTCTTCTGTATTCTCTGATAGTACCTCGAACTATTTCAATGTCGGGTAAGCTGGGCTTGATAGCTCTCTTTTTAATTCTAGCTGCATCCTCAGGCAAAGGAGAAGCTGAAACAGTAGACTTCACAGAATTAAAACGAGAGCTATCAACTGTAGGACTAATAATAACATCATTATTATTAGTACTACGAGAGTTGGACTGTTGGTTTGAAAGTCTCAGAGTAGTACAACCGCCAATACTACTGTTATTGGAAGACATACAACCCTGAGACTTTGGCAGTCGTGGTTTTCCCTTTCTAGGGCAATCATGGGAATCTTCTTGAATTGGACCAAACATTATACATCGGGATTGAATAAGAATAAGAGGGGAAGGATAAGAGAGAGAGAGAGAGAAAAAAAAATAAAAATAAAAAAAGCTAATTTGTTAGTAGTTTCTATAGAAAAAACTATAGGTGATAAGAAAAAAGAGATCTAATCAGAAAAAAATTTGGGAGTTTGACCCCCCCTATTTATAATTTTGGTCCGTTCCGCGCTGTCGGCTGAGTTTACTCGATTAAGATAAAGATGGAATTCCCATTCCGATAAAATACTTTAAGCCCAGATGCGATGGTTACACTAAAAGGGCGGGCCAATAGGAGCCGATTGGGGCCTAACTACCGACCCGTCACCCGCACCACGCCCTGGCTCTGCGTCGGATCATCCAAAGATAAGGCAAGCGCATGTGGGAGTGGGCTTTTGGCGTGGTATTTTATAGAAGCGGTTGATTTGAAACTCGTAAGTCTATCCCTTTTCATCTTGATATCAACAATGATTTGGATATCAATTTTTTGGTTTGGGGTGGTTTTGGGGTTGATAATCCCAGAATTGCACCCACAAGTGGCCCAACAGCCATTGCAGCTAGTACCTGGCCAGGGGGATAAGGACCCTGAACAAATTGCGCCATTGTTTAAAGGAAAAGAAGATATTCTACCAAATAAGTACATTGTGGTTTTCAAACCACACATTCAGCTGATGGAAATAGATTTTCATAGAAATTGGTTGCAAGACTTTGCTGGAGCACCCTCAATTGAGTTCTTTAACATCAATGATAGACTCCAGGGCTATTTTGGAACATTTTCACCGGGGGAGGTTGCTCAAATCCAGCAAAATTCCGTCATCAGATTCGTAGAAACGGATAAGTTCAGTAATTTTGCTGAATTTGACATTCAGGCCAACTCAACCTGGTCATTGTCACGAATCAGTCACAGAGAACTCATCAACGACCAGTATCTCTTTGACGACCAGGGAGGAAAAGGTGTGATTTCCTACGTAATTGATAGTGGAATCAAGGTAAGCCGCCCAGAATTTGAAGGGAGAGCTCGCTGGGGAAAAGTTGTCGGGTTTCCTTATATGGAATATGATCAACCAGGGCACGGAACCCATGTTGCAGGAATTATTGGTTCCAAAACATATGGAGTGGTTAAGCACGTTGATTTGGTGGCTGTCAGTGTAATGGGCTATGTAATTGAAGTGTCTGTTTCTGCAGTCATCAAAGGATTTCAGTATGTTGTTGAAGACTTCAATGAAAAGTTGAAAGAACACATTCCTGGCTATAAAGGGTCTACTGTCAACTTATCTATCAGATTTCCTGCTACCACTGCTTTGGATCTTGTCGTAGAAGAAGCTGTCAATGCCGGTCTACACGTTGTTGTTTGCGCTGGTAATGACAATAAGGATGCCTGTGATTACTCGCCAGCAAGAGCCAATGGGCCCATCACTGCTGGGGCCATTGATATCAATAATTTCAAGGCTAATTTCAGCAATTGGGGACCAGGAGTTGATTTATTTGCTCCTGGTGTGGACGTTTTATCCACATTCAATTCTCCCTTCGAAACTACTAAGTTGATGTCAGGAACGTCAATGGCCACCCCACACATCACAGGAATCTTGTCTTACTTCCTCTCGCTCCAGCCCAATGCTGAATCGGAGTTCAGTCTGATAATTAAGCCTCGGACTTTGAAACACAGGTTGATCAAGTACGCTACAAAAGGGGTTATTCAGGGCCTCAACGAAAACACCACCAATGCTTTGGTATATAACGGAGGTGGCAACACAACCGAGTTCTGGGACTTGACAGTTTGACTTCAACCCGGCAACTACTTATTTATTAACGGTCTTCTGACCCATTATGTGTATATGTGTTTATTTGTTTACTTACTGTATGGTATTGATCCGGAAAGGGCCCAATTGGGTAACTGTCATGTAGATGCATACTTCTATTTTCTGTCTCGTTTTGCAGCAAATCTGACTGCACCCCCTATTAAGGTCTTCACATTTAGTCCGACTCTACGCTTTTACTCTGTAAAGCGTTTCAAAGGAGTATTGTGCTTTCTCGTCAATTGTGTACTACATGTGAAGTCCACGCCTCTATTACTACAAAATCTTCCTAGGCGTATTTCCCTTGATCTTCGTTTGCTTTTCAACCTCCCTGTCTCTATCTCCTTCCATCTATACACATATGCCATATAGTCAATCCCCTTCAGGTACCGTTCCTGGCAGTTGTCGCTGTCAAAAAAAAACCATGACGCCACCTATAACCTGTTGCACTTACAACCAAAAATTTGACGATAGGTTATAAAGGTGGTCAATCCCCCATAATACCACCAGCCACCGCCAGATCACCCTTTCTGGTTACATTCCAGCTCATTCTGTTCTTCTACAACTGATCAATATTATTGACTGCCACCTCATAATATGGGCTCATTTTACAATGAAGTTCTAGCCTTTACATCCTCCTTGACCCAAAGTCCTACATCCTCCCATCCATCACAATAACCCACAGAAGGATCTATTATATAAATCTCCCCCAAGATCCATAACTCCACATCAAAATCTATCCTTTGTTCTCCTTTTTTCCCGAGTCTAGAACCACATGGGGGAGGGTACGGGCTTGCCACCACAATCCCCTCAAGTCCGCTTACATAAGCCAGCATTCTTACGATAATATTTTTTCCTCTTCTGCTAGTGTTGCGGGTTGTTTGGGTCCTTTGCAGGTTGCGGCGGCCGTAACAACATGTTATCTCCGACAGTTGCAGGTTTGCACCCCCAGTTTTGCAGGTAAGAGTGTGGTGTACGGATTGAGCACCAGAAAAAGAAATTAACACAAGAAATCGATTAATCTTATCAAATAGTAACCTCAAAAAGTTTCGTTTACTGCCCTTAAATGATTTTTTTGCTACTACTCATTGAGTTTTTTACTACAAATTTCATCTCATCATTCGTTTTTTAATTGATATCTGTGGATTAGTCTAGTCATCGGTCTCATAGATAGTCATAGGTGCCTTAGTTAGTTAGTCTTTTTGTTTAATTTGTGTCCACCCTTATATATAATAGATTTATATATATTATCCACTTTTAAGGCGTCGGGACCACAATCAGTCACTTTAGTCCACATAGTTCATCATTTTTAGTCTATTAAATTAGTCAGACAACATCGTTGCAGTTAGTTGTTTCCATAGTCATCTCCTAAAGTCTTTGTTTTACGTTTTCCTTAGTATAGGTCATCAACCCCCACATTCGTCCATTCATCATGGGAAATAGCTCATCTAAAGAAAACGTTAGAGGCTTGCCATTAACTCGTTCCGATACCGCTGGCTCAGCCAAATCATCCCGATCGATTCGGTCCAGAATATCGCTTCTGAAGGATGATAACTCCGTGAGCGATTCTCCGAAATTAGCACCAAAATCTCCGAAAATACTATCCAGAAAAAATTCTTCTAATTCCCAATATGACATACCGAACAACAATAATGATGAAGAAGTATTGTCTAGTTCATTTTCGAATGTCAATATCTCCAGTAATAACCCAAACTTACCCCCATCCATGATTCAAATCGAACCCAAAGAACCAATTTTAATCAGACGTTTAACCAATGATACTGAACCATCATCCCCCAAAATTGAAACTTCGGGTAATAATCCATTAAGCAGACAATCAACCAATCATTCCGTATCCAACTCCATCAATAATTACCCTCTTACTCCTCAGCAAACAGTGGTGGATGACCATCAATCATTAAAGAAATTGAACTCCAATTCCAATTCGGACTTGAAGAATTTATCGGTTTCTTCTCAATTGAATCTGCGTCAAAATTCATTCAACAACTCTAAAGATGTTATTGATATTGAAGACTTGATTCAAAGATTACTTGATGCTGGTTATTCGGGTAAAAGAACCAAAAACGTCTGCTTGAAAAATGCCGAAATTCAGTTGGTATGTGCCAAAGCAAGAGAAATATTCTTATCACAACCTTCATTGTTGGAATTAAGTCCTCCAGTGAAAGTGGTGGGAGATGTTCATGGTCAATACAGTGATTTAATTCGGATTTTCACCAAATGTGGATTCCCTCCTTCCACCAATTATTTGTTTTTGGGTGATTACGTTGATAGAGGGAAACAGTCATTAGAAACAATCTTGTTGTTGTTATGTTATAAAATCAAATATCCCGAAAACTTTTTCCTCTTAAGAGGTAATCACGAATGTGCCAACGTCACCAGGGTGTACGGCTTTTACGATGAGTGTAAAAGAAGATGTAATATAAAAACGTGGAAATTATTTATTGATACCTTCAACACCTTACCCATAGCTGCTATCGTGGCAGGTAAGATTTTCTGTGTTCATGGAGGTCTTAGTCCGGTATTAAATAGTATGGATGAGATTGTGAATATCGCCAGACCTACGGATGTTCCTGATTACGGCTTATTGAACGATTTACTATGGTCAGATCCGGCAGATACTCTAAATGAATGGGAAGATAACGAACGAGGGGTGTCGTATGTTTTCTCCAAGGTTGCTATTAACAAATTTCTATCTAAATTTGGATTTGACTTGGTATGTCGAGCTCATATGGTGGTAGAAGATGGGTACGAATTCTTCAATGACCGAACGTTGGTGACGGTGTTTTCCGCCCCAAATTACTGTGGGGAATTCGATAATTGGGGGGCCGTGATGAGTGTTAGTGAAGAATTACTCTGCCTGTTCGAATTATTGGATCCTCTTGATAGTGTAGCATTGAAACAAGTTATGAAGAAGGGGAAACAAGAAAGAAAAGCTGCCGAATTACAACTGTTCCAACAGAGAAACTAGCAGTTTTTACAGTTACAATAAAGAAATTAATGAAAATTAATGGTAAAAAAAATTATGATTATTTTGATTCTTTCTTCATGTTTGGCATTTGCCAATTCTTTTAATTCATCTTTATAAATATATATGTCTGTATTACATACAATCTTATAAATAGTCTATTCCGAATGTAGGACACAACGGCCTATCAAATACCGATGCTGGACCAAAGAGCGAGGACGGGACCCGAGTATTAGGCCGGATGGGCAGATGGCAGAAGCCCGAGCTTGGCCAAACAGCGACGGGCCCGCGCCAGCTCGACCCAGCTCGGACCCATGGGCTCGGCCCAAATTTCGAGTCCTGACGATGACGCGGAAATTTATGATCAAATCGTGTAAATAGAAGAAACCTCTATAAGCAGCCAACCATGAATGAAAGCTATCCGTATTATTTCTTTCTCAAAACAGAGAACTACGAGCCATTAGTCCAATTGCTAGATAAGCTTATCTACAAAATCAACGAAAACCAGAAGACCATCAACCGTTTAACCACAAAAATTGATCATGATTTCAAGTTTCCCCAAAAGTTTACCACTGACAGCGAAACTCCTGTCGAAACACACCAGAAGTTAGTGGATAAGTTGCTTAATGATAAGTACCAGTTTGATAAGATCACCAAGTTTGATGACCAATTCCAAGATATCAAGAATGACAGAATACGACAGTTGAAAATTGATAATGAGAAACTAAAATACTTGAAAAAGGTGAATAACTTCAAAAACAACGAATTGTTGAAGATTTACGAAGATTATGAAGTGTTTCTCATCGACAGAATACTTCCCAACTTGCGAGATGATATATTTGACTACAACAAACTCCAGTTTGAGAAGATAAAAGAGGTTGAATTGCCAGACAAGACTCAACAACAAGAACAGTTATGGCAGAACTACCACAAATACTTTGAGTTTCTTCAGAATCTCTTACTGTTAAGTCATAAAATCATTGGCATGCTAGACCAGCAGCTAAGCAATGACCAGTATGTGCAGATAACCCAGAACATATCGATCCTCAACAATTTGATTCAGTACCTCAAGTAGTCTATGGGCTTAGCAGTGGACTTGAAGCAGCAGGCTTCTCAAATGTGGATACAGTGCCGAAAGTAGACAAATGGTTTTCAATTCTCCAAATTCAGACATCAAGAACTGGATACAAAGTAACCAAACTCGGCTCTCAAAACTTCAGACATCAAGAAATGGGTACAGTGAAACTAACCTTCGGCTTTCAATTCAAGCAGACGGCAAGAACGGATTACTGGAAGTAGCAATCTTCAGTTTTCAGAAAGTGATTCCGGTACTCAAAGGTCTGATTCTGTAAAACTTACTACTTGATTCCGAAAGTTACCAAATGCTGCCCAACTTTAGTGCTTATATTCATGGTGCAATTCCGCTCTCAATTTGGCACTAGTTACGGTGTCTGAGGCACTAATCCAGGCATTTGGCCAGATACTTTAGTGACAGAAGTGTTCGAGGCACTATTGTTAACATAAGGCAGCCAGAGGCACCATGATTTAGTACTCCGGCAGTGATTTAATGCTCAGTAGTGCTCAGCAGTGATTCATTGCCTCGAATCATACAGATATATTGCTCCGGCACTATTGTGAGTTAGTCCTCGTGCTCCCGATTTAGTGATCGCTCTACATCAATTTAGTGGTCTCGCACGATCGGGCCTCGTGTGAGGCACCATTCGAGGCAATCCTGATTCTCCTCACTAGCTTCAAGGAGTCTTTAGTGATGGAAGCAGGGTCCAGGCAATTTTAACAGAGCACCAGCGGTCCGAATATGCATATTCCAGTGTTTAAACCCGGTATTAGCCCACACAGGCAGGATCTGATGCTGGCAGCCGGGGACATATAATCTGCCTAACAGTACGCCAAAGTACAAAGAGATCGAAAAGTTTGCAGCAACGGAGCTACCATATACGAAAAATACACATCGATGACTTCGGGTCCCATAGATAAGTGGGCCAACAAGCGTGGCCTCAGACTACTGTAAAGTGGGCATATTCTGGGCTGATCTTTCAAAAGCCTGATGCCAAAATCCCACTCGTAAATTTGTCGGTGGTTGACCGTTTTCGATTGTAGTTAATGAACATCGATACATTGTGCGTGCCTTATTGTGTACTTTCCCCTGTGCGTTTACCTTGGCTTAGTAATCGACCACGTAATCAACAGCGAACCTGGCCTTACAACCTGGGCCCTGAAAGATCGTCGCCACGGTAACGATGACACCCCTAGCTAGTCGCGCCCCTAACCAGGAGCACCTTGGTCCATGCCGTTTCGTCGGCCCCTCGGCCCCTCAAAGCCGAGTTGCACCCTAGTTACGTTCGGTGCACCAATAATAATAAGCGGGAAATGCACTAGGTTTCTAGAAAAGGCATCACACCCACAAACAAAATACACTCAATTTTTTTTTTTTCCCACACTCACACTTCCCAAAAAAAAAAAATTAGATTCCGACACCGTTTTGAGCCCATTCCCCCTCCGATTAAAAATAAAATAAAAATTATTTTAACCAGGTTTAGCCCTCTAGACAGCGATAAAAAAATAACTACAAATTTTGCTTAATTTTAAATTTTTAGAGCCAGAGATTTGAAAAAGAAAACATCGAAAGGTTCGATGGGCAAAGTGTATTCGTTATCAGGCCCCCGGTGTTTTTTTTCGAAGAAGAATTAAAATATTCACGGTTCAAACAATAATATCAGTGTTTCTGACGTAAATAAGATTAAGTGCCACATGCATTGTTTTAGGTTGAAATCTCTCATGAATTTCCTACTATACAAAATGATTTTCAGTGATTGTCGTTTTTAACTAAAAAAAAAAAAAATAAGGTTTATAACTACTAAAGGAGCCTTGGATTTTGGTACCTACTGATTGTTCCTATGTACCTACTGGGCAATGGCCATCAACGAGACACCACCTTCCAGAATTTCTATAAGAGGGGGAAGAACATGGGGGGTTGTTTTGGCTAGACTTTTAAACTTTTGTAAGCTATTGGTCGACCTGTCGACTAGTCTTTAAGATCCTCGGAGAATTTGTCGTCATCGTAAGGCGAGAGAAGGCTATTAATGGTGGGTTTTTTCAGAATGTAGACCAGCTTAGTACTTGCAGTACTGGGCTCATTCAAAACGTCCTTCAACCATTTAACTTTTGATACCGGCTCGCTATTGGTGGTTGTAGGGGCAGTGTTATTAAGTTTGGGGATGGACTTGGACAAAATATCCATTGAAGGAATCTTGTTTACGTTCACATTAACTTCTTCATCCCTTTCGATGATCGGCTTAAAGTTTGTCGGTATCGGGAGACTCGTAGCTGTAGCTTCTTTGGCCTCCGGAAGGTTATTGCTGGTGCTATGTTTGTACAAAGAGGATGATGATTGGTTGAATGACTGGTGGAAGAGCGGAGATAACGGCGACACCATGTTGGGGGTCAAAGATGCTGATTTGGGGCCTCCATTGTAGCAGTAACGGTTCAAGTACTGACTGGTGGAGTTGGAAATGGGAGCAGTTTTGATGGAGGACGAAGGGGTGGGGGAGTTGTTCTCACTTTCCGGCTCGGTGAAAGAGTGGAGGAGAGACAACGGTCTGGGTCTACGTTTTGGTTTAAACTGGTTGGCAGGTAGTTTGAGGTCCTGGTCCTGGTGAAACGATATAGGAATGGGCTGAACCATGTGCTGGAGTTGATGCTGAGCGTGGGGGTGAGGTCCGGGTCCGGGGACCGGGCCAGGGGCTCCGTGGGGAGGAGGAGGGCCCTGCTGATAATCGTAGGGTATATACTGGTACTGGGGGATGTAGGTGATAGGATAATGGGGGGAGTTTGAGTTTGGAGGAGAGATCAAAGGAGTTGTGGAGTTGATGATGTAGCTGACGGGCTGATGGTGTCTTTGGTCAAACAATGGGTTATTGGGGGTTTCCGGGTTGCCTGCTGAATGGGACGAGTTATAATTTATCGTGGTTGTAGTAATGTTGTCCTTTAAGTGATTGCCCGGGGTATTGGAATTGTTGTTGTTGTTGTTATTGTCAATGATGAAATTCTCGTAGGCATGGACCGTTTGTTTATGCTGGCGTAAATTATCGAGACGGGAGAAGTTTTTGGAGCAATGGGGGCAAGTGAATGGTCTTTCACCGGTATGTTTTCGTTTATGTCTGGCCAAATGCTCCAGCCTGGTAAAGGACATGTTGCAGTCGGGATATCCCGTACACTGGAAGACCCGACCCTTGGAGGGCCTCTTCAATTTAATCTTATCATTTTTGTCTAGAAGGGACATGGCAATAGGGACCTGACAGTGGATATGGAGTAGTTCAGGTTAAAAAAAAGGACGGTAAAACAGCAAAAAACGGTGGAAAAAAAAACTGCCTAGCAAACACCGTATATATATTTAGAATTAGCGCACTGTGTGGTACGGAGGTATAGATGAAGCCAATGTCACAACAGAACGATCAAGAAAAAGAAAGGAAAAAAAAGACGATCAAAAAAAAAAACTATGCTAGCGACAGGCGAGGACGTGGAATAATATAAGGGCACAGACAGATATTGTTATTTTTTTGTTGGTGTTTTTTTTTTTAGTTAGATTTTTTTGATGATATAAAAATAATTTTAAAAAATAGTACAAAGGGGATTTTCCAAATTGGACAAAGGGGGTTATCGTTGTCGTGTAAAAATAGGTACTGAAAGGAAAATATCAGAAAAAAAAAATAAAACTCGTGTTGATAGTTTGACACAAAACCAGGAGGAGAATGGGGAGGGGAGGCTCGTTGGTGGACGGTGGAAGGAAACGACGGCATGGCCAACAGCGTGCCAGCCGTAAACCAAATGAACCAGGTAGAAGGGCTAAAAAAAAAATGAGCGAAAATAGCCCGAACAATAAAACCATAACTATACGCTGTTTGCGATGGGAGGTTGATTTTCGGGGGTGTGGGTGGGGTAAAGTCATCGCTGATGAGGATTATCGGATGGTAACTACATGGAAATCGAATGGTCGTATTGTGCCTGGACGCACCAGCATGTCGACACCTACATACGAAGAACGTCATGGGGATGATTACCAACGTCTTTTTCTTTATTTTTTACGAGTGGAGAACTCCAGGGGAAATGACCCACCTACGACGGCTGCAGACAACGCAGCCCAGGCGAACCATTCGGAGGGCCCCACGGTATCGGCGGCACCGCATTCGGCGTGCCGAAGATCTGCTGCTTGGTGCTGCTGGTGCTGCTTCTGGTGCTGCTGCCATCTGCAAGTTTCACCATTCTTTTTTCTGTCTCTCTAAGGGGCTAAGGCTAAGTCGTGGTGGCGGGCCCGGCGGTGGGTTGCTCATGCCAATTTAGTCCGCGCGGGCGTGGCCATCTTGGTTTAGCCTCTGCCCATTGCCGTGTCCCGCCCGCCAGCGAAACCTTCGCACCGCCAATCCATCTGCTGCGTGGACTCTCCGGAGTAGGCCCGGTGGCGCCCTTTTTGGACCCATTTCTGGGCTCCGCTGGTGCTGCCGTCTGCCCTGGTGCCGTTCCTTCATTGCCTCATCCACATATCGCTTTAGCCATCGTCTATCCTGCGCTATTCTTCGCTAACTGGTCATTATGGACCTATTGATGATACGTCACCCATGGCCATTTCCCCTCCCTCTCCCAGACACGTCGCCGTGTTTTTATCGTTTTGCGCCCATCAGGTAAAAAATCGGAATTATATCATCCCCAGTGTCTCTTATTCTTACTTCTTCAAAAAAAAGCGCCAAGTTCTGTCACCGTTGCTCCCCTATCGGCCTCTCATTTTGCTCCTGTCAGGTTTGCGTGTATGGTGACATAACCGGCTCGGAATCCTTACACAAGATGATCCATTACATTCCGACGCTAAACTTTGTGGGATAAAACGCCTCACGGCGATGGTCTTTAGTTTAAGGTTTTTGTCGGGGCGATAACACGGGTAAGTTTTAGTTGATGCAAAATTGTTTGTTGATAATCCTGCAACCATTAAAGGCAATATCATAACTTACCTATTCAGGTAGGATCTGTTGATGGCGATCACTGATGTCTAGACATTTGCGGCAATTTAAAGTAAGGGGATAAAAAAGGGATGAATTGTCCCTTACGTGTTTCGTTTGCTGGTCTAATTGGCAGGGGGTGTTTGCAATTCTTCAATTGCCTATTGAAGAAACAAGGTCCTACTACCAGCATCATAACAAGACTAACCCATTTTAGGCTCGTACGGCTCTGCACCAATCGGGAGTTAATGCACCAATTGGGAGGTAGTTCCTGGTTAACGCATTGGGCTATGAATCCCAATCCAGAACTACGATGTGATACATTTGGCTATGAATCCCAATTCAGAACTACAATGTCATATAATAATGTTTTATTCAAATATTCACAAGATATACCTAGGATATAATAATAATGGTAACAAAAATCGACCGAAATAATGGTTATAAAGAAGAAGTCAAAAGAAAGTCCACAACGGGAATGACCGAAATAATGGTGTAGGGGTACAAGACCGCCTATGAAGAAATTCAAAAAAAGGTGTAAAATATCTTGAGGATAATCTGGTCTAGATTAAAAAGCTACCAAGTAAGACCATAAAGTTAATGGACAATTTAGAACCGGAGTTAGCTTGCTCTATACTAGCAACAGTGGCTGCGGAAGTGGTAGAGAAACTTCTGTAAGCAGTTGAGGTTGAGGTAACGAATGAGGTGGCGGTGATATCGTTGGAGACAGTGACACCGGAAGCAGCGACAAGTGACTTAGCAGCAGAGAGATTGGAAGCGTAGAATCCAGAGACAGATCCTGAGCCTGAGCTTGAGCTTGAGCTTGAGCCTGAGCCTGAGCCTGAGTTAGAACCTGATGAAGAGCCTGAATTGGCTTCAGATGAAGAACCTGCAGCATTGGTACCAGTGGCAGTATTGGCAGCGGTGGCAGCGTTAGCAGCGGTGGCAGCTTTAGCACCAGTAGTACCAATGGCAGCTTTAGTACCGGTAGCATTTGCACCAGTGGCAGTACCAGCAGTTCCTTCAGTGGCTCCTGAGACTGGACAGTAGGTGGTGTAAACGGTTTCAGCACCTTCGACGGTGGTAGTAGCAAAGGAAACAACAGCAGTCGATTTTTCGGTGGTACATTTGTCTTCAGCGCATGAAGTAATAGTCACAACAGTGGTTTGACCCTCAGTCACAGTAGCAGTTGCTTCAGTGGCTCCTGAGACTGGACAGTAAGTGGTGTAAACGGTTTCAGTACCTCCAACAGTAGTAGTGGCAAATGAAACAACAGCAGTTGATTCTCCAGTGCTACATTTGTCTTCCGAACAAGAAGTAATAGTCACAACAGTGGTTTGACCCTCAGTCACAGTAGCGATTGCTTCGGTTTCAGAGCTGGTACCAGCGTAAGTTGAAGTGGAGACAAAGGTTTCACATCCGTTCTCAGAACAAGAAGTAACGACAGTAGTGGCCCCAGTGCCATCAGTGCCAGCGGAAGTAGCTCCAGTGGCATCAGTACCCGCAGAAGTACCAGCGGAAGAAGCTCCAGTGGCAGAAGTAGCAGAAGAGGTTGATACAACATCCGAGGTGGATGCAGATCCAGAGGTAGCCAATAATTCACCGATGAAAACATACAAATCTCCAAGAGTAATTTCAGAAGTATCTCCTTCGTATTCGCTGCTGATGGTCATGAGAGTAGTCATCTCATCACTGGTTGTAACGAAGACCAATGGTACAACAACCGTAGTTGAAAGATCTAATGATAATTCAGCACGCTTAGTAATTCCTCCAGTGGATCTCAATCTAACATTGAAAGTGAAAGCACCTTCAATATTGCTGTTTCTTGGTCCAAATTCTCCATCAAAAGTGATTTTGAAAACATTTGTTGAAGCATCTCCACTGACAGTACCGACAGATTCACCGGTGGCTGAGTAGATTCCGAAAGATTCTATGAAGCCATGGAATATTTCTGGGATGGTGAACCGAGTCACAGTTCCAGCGGGAATACGGTCTCTACTGTTGACGTGTACTCTAATGGTGAAAATGTTATCTCTGTAAGCGAATAAGCCACCAGTTCTGTTTGCGTGAACGGTTATGTTCGAAATGAGATCAACACCTGTTGGAACTGCACCGTTTCTGATAGGAGAAACAGTTGGAATTGGAGAAGATGAAGATGCAGCACTGGAAGTGGCAATAGACGAAATGGCGGCCGATGTCACAGCTGAAGAAGTGTCAAGAGAAACGTCAGATATGAAATCAGAGAGGAAATCAGAAACTTCTGAAGTACCACCAGACGATGAGGTAACACCAGAAGACGAAGTAACACCAGAAGAACCAGACGATCTAACAGTACTGGAAGTAAGACCTGAAGATGAAGTGACATCCGAAGATAAAGTAACACCAGTTGATGAGGTAACACCAGATGAGGTAGCACCAGACGAGACAGCACCAGAAGACGAGACAGCACCGGAAGACGAGACAGCACCAGAAGATGAAATAACACCAGAAGAACCAGATGAACTAACAGATGAGCTAACAGTACTGGAAGTAACACCTGAAGATGAAGTTACATCAGAAGATAAAGTAACACCAGATGAGGTAACACCAGATGAGGTAGCACCAGATGAGGTAGCACCAGATGATGAGGTAATACCAGATGATGAAGTGACATCAGAAGATGAAGTAACACCAGAAGGTGTGCTAACAGCACTCGAGGTGATTTCGGAAGAGAATTCAGACGAGGTGAGATCACTAGTGGAGAAACCACTAGAAGTGGCACTTGATTCATCTGAAGTATAGCTGACATCCGAATTTTCTGAAACAATTGAGGATGAGGATGAGGAGGATGACGAAGAAGAGGATGAGGAGGATGACAATGATGATGATGATGATGATGAGGATGAGGATGAGGTAGGAGCAACATATTTGTCTCCAGTAAGAGTCTGGGTAGATCCAGTGCCAACACTCTTAGGGTAAGTGTAACGACTGAAGGTGTATGTTTTTGAAGTTCCGTCTTGGAAGGTGATCACTACAGTGAATGCACCCAAGTATGTGTACACAGTAGCCTGAGCATCTTCTCCCACAGCTCCAAAGTGGAATACTTTACCATATGGAATTTCGGTGTCAATAGAGAATTCCATGGTTCTGATACCACAGGTTTTTGAAGTAGGAGTAATTGCTGTTCCTGATTGCAAGAGTCCGAATTCATCAAAGTCTGAACCTTGTTCGACAACGAAGTCGTCACAAACATAGGAGAAGGTTTGGTAGGCAGTACCAGAGATCTTAATGGAGGAAACAGATCCAACTTCAGATGGAATGTAAATGTCCCATTGTGGAGTCTTGACTGCTTGTACCATGTAAGGAGTGTCTTTGGAACGTCTAGAGAAGTCCAAGTTGGTGGTGAACTCATTTTCTGGAGTGACAAAGGTAACGGGTTGCACAACTGGAGACGAAAGATCAATAGATGGACTATCTCTCTTCTTAAGTCCATTTCCTTGTGTGTATCTGGCTCTAACATTGAAAGTGAAGGTACCTTGAATGTTAACATGGGTTCTGGCCCAGTAGGTATCGAATTTAAGAGTGAAGACATTGGTTGTTGCAGAACCAACCAAGGTACCAACTTGTTGACCACTGGTGTCCAGAATACTGATGGTGGAAGTCAAGAAGTCGTAGAACTCAAGAGGTACAGTGAATTGGGTAGTGGTTCCTGATAAGATACGGTCTTCACTGTAGATGGTAACAGCAATCAGCAAAACATCATCGATGAAGGTTGCATCACTGTCTGAGGTAATAAGATCATAAATTTCGATATTAGTGATCAATTCCTTGGTACCTGTTGGGACAGCAGTGTTTTTGATAACAGATGCAGTACCATAAGCTCCACTCTCAGTTGGAAGATCAATGCTGGTGGAAGCAGAGCTGAAAATAGCAGTTGAGCCGCTACTTGAGCTGGATGAGGATGATGATGAGGATAAAGTAGCTTCGCTCGAAGTAGCTGAGTTGGAAACAGAAGAAGAGGAAGAGGATGAACTTTGAGAGGATGAAGAAACACCGGATGAGGAAGATGATGATCCCTGGTATACAACGTTAAAAGCACCCGAGAAGTAGAGTTGCCAGTCATCATTGTTACTTCTAACACCAAAAGTCTTCAAAGTTCTGGATAAAATCTTATATCTACCAGTTGGGATAGCAGTACCATTTGCAAAAGATTGGAATTGAACGTACCCCAAATCAGTGAATCTAGCGGCGTACTCAATTGGGAAACTAATGTTGGTATTATAAAGACTTGGGGTGGTTCTAATTGGTCCGTGGTAACCACCTTGTCCAGCCACTGGTGGCCAGACATAATCACTCTTTTCGTAATCTTCATCAACGAGATCGAATGAATAAATTTCGGTACCGTATCTCAAGTTGAAGTAAATATAAGGAGAATCGTATTGAGAAGGGTCGAATTCGTAATCACTTCCAAGAAGAGAGTAGTAGTATCCATCATCAGCTCTCAAGATAAGAGGCTGATCGGTGAATGGAGTCCATGAGTAAGTTTCAAGTTCAACACCTATGTATGGGACTTTAATACTATCACCATTATCACCATCAATGAGAATAGCACCTTGGAAAACTGGGCCTTCTTCGGTATCAACACCAGAGTAACTTCCAAAAGTAACGTCAAAGGTAGCAGATTCACCAGCACCAAGAGTAATAGACGTTTCAGAAATCGAAACTTCAATGTTGGCATCAGCATCCATATCTGGGAAGTATTCGTTCACATAGTAGTCATCACTTGTTCTGGTTTTGACGGTACCATGACCTTGATGAGAGATTTGATAGGTTACCAGAGTAGTACCTTCGTTAACAAAGGTGACTGAATGGTCAGACCGACGGTACATGGTATCGTTCAATTCGAGGAAAGGCTGTGAGGTGACTCTGGTAGTAACGTCAAACAAAGCAACAGCGTCAATTAAACCGGCACCTTGTTGAATGGAAGGAGCAAATACGGAAGCATCATAGCTGGAAAAGTCATCATAATCATCAACATTGTAAACAAATTTGTTAAGAGAAACACTGGTAGCAACAAGTCTATTTCTCAAGACTTTAGGGTCAGTTTCAGGGAACTTGTTTAAGTAAAGAGCAGCAACTCCAGAAAGATATGGACAAGCAAAGGAGGTACCACTGGCAACATAGTAACCACCACCGATGGTAGCACCGATAACATGACCACCAGGAGCAGCAACTGTAGGGTAGAAGTTGTTTTCAAAAGTAGGTCCCCAAGAAGTATAGTAGTTAATTTGACCAGCAGCTAAGTCAGTTCTGTCGGTGGTAGTGGTAGTAGAGCTTGAATCAAATACAATTGTGACAGTATTTCCAGCATCAATTTGAGCAGTTAACCAAGTACGAACTGTGGTCGCTGTTAAAGCCATGTTTTTCATACCGTTTTGCACAATGGCAATTCCCAAATATTTAAGGGTACCGGAGAACATAATAGCACCAGCATAATCTTTAACGTATTGATAAAGGTATGTACTGTAACAAGCACCTCTATTACCCATAACAATCTTATTAGTTCCACCACCGCTGGCAAAACAGGCATTGGTAACATAGTCCACTTCGTATTCACCGTCCAAGGTAAAGATAGTTCCAGCATTGGAAACGTAGTCGAATACTAATTCTTCACCACTGGAAGACTTCAAAGTGGCTGGATAAGTAACAAGATCATCGGCTTCGACAGCAGCAACAGCGATGACATCGGTACCAGAAGCACCTGAAGAAGCAACAAAAGGACCTTTAGCTCCTGAGTTACCGGCTGCAAAAACGACATTTACAGTTTGGGCCATTCTGGAGGCAACAACAGAAATTGGCAGAGTATTGTAACCTTTATCAGCCCCCAAAGATAACGAGATGATATCAGGACCATCTTCAAAAGCTTTCAATAAACCAGCCATAACAAGATCATCAGTAGTACTTCCACTACATGCGAAAACCTTGTACAGTCTGATTTTCGCACCCGGTGCAACCCCCACCATATCTTTGGAATTTGCAATAATAACAGAAGTCACGAAAGTACCATGACCCCAACAATCCATAGGATCATCAGTTGGGTTCTCTGGATCTTCACTGAAGTCATAACCTCCAATAACAGGGTATCCAGAACCAATGCCTCCACCCAAAGCTTCATGAGTATAGTCAACACCGGTGTCAACGACAGCGATGACGACATCTTCACCATAGTACTTTCTTTCATGTAACTCGTCAACACCAGTCAAGTGATGGACATTCCAAGAGTCATCGCTTACTTCTGTTGGATCAAATGAAAGAGTAATGACAGAAGCTTGCCAGGCATTTAAGATACCATCCATACTCTTAAGAATTTCTACGGTGGTTTCATTATCGTTAAGAATTTCAATGGAAGCACCAGTGAAAACCTTGGAGTCATAACTTTGTTGAACAGTAGCCATAATTCCAACTTCTGAAAGTTGATTTGTAGCTTCAGACTTGGATGTTCCACTTTCGTACTCTATTATATATCTACCAGGAGCGACATCGCTTTTCACTTCGGAAGCGCCTTTTGCTTCTTCAATGTTGTAAGCAGCTGCGCTTCCCCATAGAGCATACAAAGTACTCATTAATGGGAGCAACCTCATATCTGTATAATTTTAATAGCGACAAGCGAATGAATAAGTTAAGTTAAATCAAGTCACCAAAAATGGAACTTTTCAACCAGGAATTCAATCTTCTTATATAGTGAAACATTTTTACATAGTTAACGCTAGTATTAGGCTGCTTATTAACCGATTGGCAATCTTTTCTGAGATTCACAGTATTGTCGAACCAATAGAATTCGAAAATAACGTTTCCTAAATTCTTGGGCAACGGTCTTACCGGTCTTCGCTAGATCACGGTTATTTAATTTAATTATATTGATCTCGGTATGCAGCCATAATGAAGCAGTTATTGGCTGGTTGTAATTTTCCCATAGTTAGACTTAAACACCTGTCTGATATTTTGCCAATTTCGAACCTCATGTATGCAAGTTTTCGGTCCTAAATCGTAGTTTTACGACACAAACTGAGGCTTTGGACTTATTTTTATCTGATATTTCGAGATTGTGAATGTTTATTTCGCCAATTCGCCATAAATCTTATTGGCATTTCGGGAAATTTGTCTAAAATTCCATATACTTGCTTAAACTCCTTTATTCCCATCTGATAGCATATTTTGTCAAATTTCCAAAATAATGGTTTAGCTAAATAAGCCCATGGGCTTTTTATTGGGCTCAGGAAGTGTTTTGTTCCATGGGTGCAAACTAGTGTTGGTCATGGGATAATCTTTAGTTGTCCGAATTACGCTCATTCAGCCAAAGTACTTCTTGATTTTAACAGAACCGGATATTCACCAACCCCAATTATGATTTGTTAGGCTCAGAACCAAAAATTGCAGTTGGATTTTATCAATTCAATCAACGTGAAAAAAATATACATAAATAATATTATTATTTTTTCTAATTACCTTTGCACCTACAATTTTTTTTTTTTTGTTCGTCTGTGCATCACAATACAGAGGGTCTCAAAAATACTGTTGCACACCAGATATCTACGCCATTAGTCTCGTACGTTTTCTGTTCCAATAGCAAACAAGACAAATACCCAACACGAACAACATGAAGTGATCATTATCGCAACTACCGCTGTTAGTTGCACAAATTATTTGGCGCCAAATGAAAATTGTGCATTATGCATCAAGTATGTATCTTTATTTTTTCCATTTTTTTTTGTTCACTTGCTTTTATTAGATCATTCGTTAGTGACGATCACATATTTACTAGTATTATGTAACCAAAAGCCTAAATAAAGACATAAGGAGTCCGGATCTGACCTATGCATCCTGGAGAGAAATAATAATCGGGTTTTGGCTCAACAAATGACGCTTCTCTTGCTGGTTTAGTCTAAAAAATTCACGGAATACAACCAGTTGTATTGAAAACGTAGAGTTGAAATGATTTCCCGTGTTTTGCGGTTGGTTGAATTGCGTTCAAGTCAACCTAGCCAAGAAACAGGTAGTCTTTTTCTTCATTGAAATGGCGATATTGTAGTATTTTAAATGCTTCCTGAAACCTGCACTGATGGCACGGTATAGGTGGAAAGTTTCCGTTCATCCCTTACTTTCAGAAAAAACTTTTACAGAATCTTAAGCTTCACTTGGTACCCGAAAAATTGGTGGAAAACCGAAATCTCAATCGCCTGACTCAATTTACAAACGTATATGCTTTGATATTTTTACATATTGTTTTTCACGGAAGTCGATATAATTGGCTATGTAGTTTTACTACATTCTACTTTCTTAAACAAAGTCATCTTTCGATAACTCCGACTTGTTGCAACTTCCGTAGGTAGATATCGCAGGTAAGGTGAGCTCAACTGTGAAATTTAGTTTGGGCTATTTTTCGGAACATATACAAAATTTGAAGACAAAGAAATGAAGGTTCATTTCTTGCTTTCCATTGTCGGCTTCTTCTTCTTGACCCAAAGATCTACCGTTGAAAGTCCGATTATGGTATTCTTGAAGACAAAGAAATGATGGTTCATTTCCTGCTTTCCATTGTTGGCTTCTTCTTCTTGATCCAATAATTTACAATTCAAAGTCAGATTATGGTATTCTTGATTATAATTACAGCTTCTATGCCTTTCTTAACGAATTGCTAGATATATTCAAAAACCTTAATTTAGACTTTCAGTAATCACACACGGCTATGTTTATGTCTGCTCTGTAATGTAGGAATTTTTGTTGGTGGTAGATTTTTCCTTTCTAAAGTAAATGCCACTGGTATCATTCATCTTTTATACTACTTTCTCTGTTGTGACATGCAGAATTTTGGCATAAGCTAATAAACAACCTTTTCTCTCTGATAGTACTAAATTCCCTATTTCTGCTTCTATGATAAGTGTCAGTTGATGGTCTGTGAAATAACAATTGTTGATTATGGTTGCTGAACTCCTTTCGTCTTGAAAAACTTAGATGATGTTTTGAATTCATACCCTTTGAAAGCAATGTCAAGATGCTTCTTTAGAAGTGATATATTGGTCTATCCTAATATTTATTTACCCCGATATGCATTTCATCATCTTCTAAAAAGCTAAATTTGCCCTGCTAATGAGCTAGAACACTGGAGTATTCAACAAATTAATTAGCTTGCCAAATATTATAAGATATTCGTATTTAACTTCATAAGGAGATACTTCCGTCTTGAGTAGGTTCTTATCATTTTTCATTTACTCCTATTTTGTTTTATTTCTCTTGTATTTTGATAAAAAGATATGGGATAAAATATTGGCCACATTTGAAAAAACTTTCATTCAATTTTACAACTAACATAAAAAATGTATATTATGGATTGAATATTCTTGAGCAGAAGATCATCTGGTTTAAGATACCCCTGTCATCTTAGAACATCTTTATCGCCTTGATTTTGAACTTTTTGAATAGACAGCTTAATCTTGAATTTTTTTTGAAAATAAAACCCCCCTGACAATAACCAAAAGAAGTTCAAAAATTATTTTAAATGGAACTCAATGCTAGGATTCAGATAAATATTTCATCATATGATAGTAAATGATATTTCTACTATAAAAATAGCATATTATTAGAAGGTTATAGCATTTTTGATTTTTGAAAAAAATGTTGTATGTTCTATTAGTTTCAAATTTAAGGAATAAGAGAATTTCATTTCTTGATTGTATTTTAAATCACTTATAATGTTGATCTTTTGCTTACTGAATGATAGTTGAAATAAAATATGACCAAAAGTACCCTTCTAAACCAGTTAATTGATTGTTTTCTTTGTTGATACAAATTGAAAAAAACCTCCTGAATTAAATTGTCAGTAAATCGAACTCACATTAGGAAGCGTCAGCTATTTATACAAATATATCCAGCCGAAAGCAGTTAAACTGATAATAAAGATTGTTTTAAATAGTAAATGGCTATATCTGAAAATCCACTGCTCCAACTTTACTCTTCCAAAGCTTTAGAAAAATTTTAAGCCCTTACACAACTCCTTTCTCCCGAATGGTAACTAATTTAATATGGCTTAGATTCTGAATATAGACACCTATGTATCTAAACAGATTATTGAATGGAATGAAAACATGGCGTATTGGTTGGACGTACCAACGTGGAAAAAAATGTCAGAGAAGTGATAAAAACAACTCCATATAAAGCCTCTTCTTAGGAATGTCTTTTCAAATAGTCATGAGATCGCTCACGAATATGCTAAGCCAATCTAAGGACGATTATAGTTGATTCCATCTCAAAGCCTTTAGGTGTGTTTTTAATCTCAACAGTAAGCAATTCTTTCGTGCCCATTAATTATCTCAAGAACAACTAAATAGTCTCCATTGTGAAACAGTATGAAACACTCTTGATATAAACTTCAAAACGTCACAAAAAACTTGACAACAACTGGAATAAAGCTTTGACCTACATTTCTACATGTTCTACAAACCTGAGTAATGCCCTATACAACTTAGCACACCATCAAGGTTAAAAATGGCCATTGAAGATAATTCTGTTCTGCAATAGACTTTTAGATTATATTGCAAGAATTTTATCGGAAGTTTGTTTCACCGTTTGACGAATTTTCACTACGATCATATTTTACCACTGTTATATAGCAAACAAGCAAAGTGATTCTTCTCAATAGGGAACTCTGATATCCACCCAAACTACCAGTTAGATAATAATCCTATTATTTTTGTCAATTAAACACTTTGGGAAATTTGTGGTCTAATTATACTAACTAGGGAAAATCTACTTTGTATCTATATATAACATCTGCACTATTCCATAAGATTTGCATAGTCAGTTTCAAGTTTCATGTACGGTGAATTTTTCTGGACTAAAGTTTTGCAATACCTGCTAAACCATTCGAAACCGGAAGCTTTATTTTTTTATTAATATTTTAGAGGTTTTTTGTGGTATGAATTTAATTTTATGTACTGGTTATAAAATAATCCTTTGTACAGACTACCAGAAAACTAAAGGCTCCCTCGAAAAATTTCGTCGTTTTTTTTATTTTTTAAGCATGCATTGTGGGTTGTGCTGCAGAAAATCGGATTACTGGCGCATTTTTTTTGTCTGTCTACGCGCGTTTCTTCAGTGCTACCAAAATAGATGCAAATTTTATACAAGTGAATGGGGCTTTTACAATAAAACTCCGGGTTTTGTCTTTTGTTGTACTTTTTTGCGTTCTTTTCATATGGCCGTTATGGGGTTTACAGATTGTCTCCAAAGAATGTGTATGTTGACTGACGGTTTTGTCTGTTATCTGCGGATACCCCTGCTCCACGTTATTTCCGTTCTCGTCTTACTCCGTTTCTATTAAAGAAATACCGTAGCTTTGATCCATATACTTTTAACCATGTGGTCAAACTTAACCAAGTTCTACTTTAAGAACTGACAACAAGTATTGTTGTCTGATGCATGGTACGGCTCTTCTTTTCTCTTCCAGTGTTCCCGCCTATCATAGATACAGCATCTTCGAACAATTTTCATGACTTAAGTTGTTAAAAATTTCACAGTCGTATGTAATAGCTAGTAGCTTGATAGAGCCATTACAGTCAATTTTTCCCAGCTATTAGGAGCTTATGGCAACAAAAGTTGTCCTAAATGTGTATGCCTAAAATTTTGTCGTGTCTGCACAATCGCACTTTGAGAAATGCAGATTTGGCTGCAACTTGCACTTAGATGCGGCACTATGCTCAAGATGCTCCTCTGGCTGTATGGATGAGCAATTTTTTTCTTATTTTTCACTAAATCGGCCACCGACAAAAAATACTAAGGGTCCCGTAAAATTTTTGATGTCAAAAAAGGTTGCCAGGACCCTTAGTACAATTAAGGAGTTCACTAACAATTCTTTCCCTGTCCCACTAATAACCCTCTTAAGCAAAGCACAAGCTGTCGAATTCATGATATTTAACCCTCAAGATTACACTTAATTTTTTGTTGATTTCAACATTTATTGTTTGGAAGAATTGTAGGAACATTGTAGGAGCAATCAGGAGAACCCCTCAGAATTTTACATAAAGAAACTATTTATTTATAACAAGACTTCTGTTAGTCATATAAGGGCTACCTCACATTAGAAAGTTTTTGTAGGGAAAAATATTTGTGGTTTCATGTACGCTGCTCTGTTCTATTTTGACAGGTTTTGAGAGACGCAGGCATCACAATCCTTCCCAAAGCACGTCATCTCAAATTGATCTTCAAGGAGTATGCTGTCCTTAATTGTTTTCCCTTGCAGCGGAATTAAATCGGACATACCGGCTCTAAGCCTTATTTCGCAGTCTTTTTTTGCGTCCAAAATCACTATTGGCTACACTATTTGATAACTCAGTTTACAATAATGTGATAATTTTTAATGAAATACGAAAACAATTTGTATTAATTCATTTGTCAATAAAGGAGGGGAATTTCCAAGGTAGACAGATATATTAATTTAATATTTGGTACTAGATGCATTGGCAGAGCTAAGAAAAACAGTAGTAAACCCTTGAGAAATTGAAGGCAAAGTTTGAGAAGACGAAAGAGAAGGAACAACAGAGATAACAGGAACAGAGTAAGAAGAATTTTGGGTAGGTGGGGAAGACTTATTGTAAGTTACATTGAAAGCATCAGAGAGGAATAATTGCCAGTCCCTGTTGTTCTTCTTATCCCCAAAAATTCTCAAAGTTCTGGATAAGAGTCTATACCTACCTGTTGGAATTGCGGTGCCATTAGAAAAGGATTGGAAAGCAAAGTAATTAAGATTATTTTCTCTAGGTGGAAATTCTAACGGGAAGTTAACCACATCGGAATTGATTTGTGGGGTACTTCTAATTGGGCCAAGGAAGCCATCTTTACCAGCAATAGGAGGCCATGAGTAGTCAGTAGTTTCGTAGTCCTCAGACACGATATCGAATGAATAAATTGGAGTACCATATCTAAGGTTGTAGAATACGACAGGAGAGTCATATTTCAGAGGTTCGAACACATAGTTATCTTTACCAAGGGGGTAGATGTCATTATTACTAAGTCTCACAACAAGAGGCAGACTTATTAAAGGAGTCCAAGCGAAAGTCTCCACCTCAACTCCCATATATGGTACTTTTATGCTATCCCCATTATCACCATCAATAAGAATGGCACCCTGAAATACTGGACCTTCAGTGGTATTAACACCAGTGAAATTTCCAAAACTGACATCAAAAGTTGCAGATTGTCCAGGTTTGAGAGTAACGGATGATTTGGAAATAGAAACTTCGATATTGACATCAACAGTGACAGGATAGTATTTCATTGGGTACCAACTGGTTTTGTTTCTGGATTTAACAGTGCCATGTCCCTGATGGGAAATCTGATACTCCACCTGTTTAGAACCATCGTTAACAAAAGTGATAGAATGATCTTGCTTACGATAGACAGTATCGTTCAATTCAAGGTATGGTTTTGAAGTCACTCTGGTGGTGATGTCAAATAAACCAATAGCATCTACTAATCCAGCACCTTGCTGGATTGAAGGAGCAAATGAAGAGTAATCAATTGAGGAGTAATCATTACCACTGTCATCAACGTTGTAAACAAACTTTTTAAGAGATACGCTAGAAGCAATAATTCTATTTCTCAATTCTTGGGGTTTAGTGTCAGGATTCTTGTTTAGGTAAAGTGCAGCAACTCCTGAGAGATATGGACAAGCAAAGGAAGTTCCACTGGTAACGAAGTACCCGCCGCCCACACCTGCACCCATTACATTACCACCAGGAGCAGCAACTGTAGGGTAGAAGTTGTTTTCAAAAGTAGGCCCCCAAGATGAATATTTATTGATTTGACCAGCAGCCAAATCAGTTCTGTGGGTAGAAATGCTGTCAACACTCAGATCGAATATGATTGTAACTTTTTCATCAGCTTCAATTTTCCCTGTCAACCATTTACGAACTGACATATTAGTAAAAGCAACGTTCTTCATTCCGTTAGCATCCCTGTCAATATTCAAGTATCCGATAGAACCTGAAAACAAGATAGCGCCAGCATAATTGCTAATGTTCTGGTAAAGTAGCTTGTTTTTGCAGGCTCCTTTATTGCCCATTAGAACCTTGTTACTATGTTTCTTGGTAGTTGCAGAACAGGCATCATCAATAAAATCGATTTCATATTCTCCATCTAAAGAGAATATATCTCCAAAGTTGGAGACATATTCAAATTCTAAGGTTTCACCACTTGTAGAGTTCAAAGTAACTGGATATGTAACAAGTTCGTCTGCTTCAACAGCAGCAACCGCAATAACACCAGTACCAGAAGAACCTGATTCTGCCCTGAAAGGACCATCAGCACCAGAGTTACCAGCAGAAAACACCATACTAACTTTTTCTGACATCCTTGTGGCAATAGTTGAGATTGGCATACTAGAGTATCCTCTGATTGCACCTAATGATAAGGAAATGATATCAGCACCATCTTCAAAGGCCTTTAACAAAGCAGCCAAAACAATATCGTCAGAAGTAACTCCGTCACAGGTAAATACTTTGTACAGTCTGATTTTTGCACCAGGAGCAACCCCAACCATATTGCTAGAGTTGGCAATTATAATTGAAGAAACAAACGTTCCGTGACCATAGCAATCCATAGGATCAGTGGAAGGGTTATTAATGTCAGCAACGAAATCGTAGCCTCCAATAACAGGGAAATCTGGACCAATACCTCCACCTAAAGCTTCGTGGTTGTAGTCGACCCCAGAATCTATAACAGCAATTACAACATCTTCACCATAATACCTTTCATCGTGTAATTTTTCAACACCTGTCATGTTGTGAACATTCCAGGAATCGTTTTCAATGGTTTGTGGATCAAAAGAAAGAGTAATGATCGAGGCTTGCCATGCATTTTTGATACCATCAAAGGCTTTAAGAATGTCAATGGTGGTCTCATTGTCATTAAGAATTTCATAAGATGCACCGTTGAAGAAATCAGAATCATAACTTTTTTGAACAGAGGCCAGTAATCCATATTCGGACAATTGATCGGTAGCTTGAGAGTTGGTGAAGCCACTTTCATATTCAATAATATATCTTCCAGGAGCATATGTATTCTCCAATCTGGTAGCTCCATTGGTGTCTTCCATAGAGAAAGCACCAAGGCTTCCCAAGAAGAAGCTAAGCGAACTGACTAGAGTAAGTAATCTCATATCAAAATGGTTTTTGTTGATCTAAAAACTATTGATTTCTTTGAGGATGTCTGTTATTTAAATATTCTTCCATCTTTTGCAAAGATTGCAGTTCATTTGCAATAATTTGGTCAAGAATTCTTAGGTATACTTGATTAATCACTTTGTTTGACACTGGTACGGGAATTTTTGTACAAACATTTGCAGTTTCATGTTTTTGATCATAATAGTCTGTCAAATTTGCTCTGTCTGAGTCAGAGAATAATGGAATGATGGATTGTAATTTGGAAATGATGTAATTGTGTCAAAATAAAGTCATTTTACTAATTGGTAACATGGTTGCAATTATGCAATGAAATTTTTTGATCTTAAACGGTTCAGTTTCATCACCAAACATCATAATTTGACTTGGATTGGTATGTTTATGCATTCCATGCCATTTGAATGGGTAACAGTCTTCCAGAATCCTACAGCACTTGTTGGAGCTATTACCCAAACAGTCTAAACAAGATGCTCAGAGTCGAAACAGCACATTTTCATGTTATACCTTAGACAAGAATGATTCCAAAGTCTCTAATGCATTTACTGATCAGAACTGGCCAATGATACATCTAAAGAAAAAATGCTAAGGCATTAACTTGTAAATTGCAAGGTAATATTGCTGAATTAGACATGAGTTATCTACCATCTTTTTGATCATTACACAAGATTCACAATGTGGTAAGAAAACTCTTGTGTCAAAACAAATCTAGAATATGCTGGACCTATTCAGATGAAACTACCAAAACGAGTTCTTTATCGCTGTGCAACGATCTGAATGTTGCGAGATAGGAGCTTCATCGGATAATACTCGGAAAATTAGATTATGTTAGATTCACTGCAGGTGTCATCTAGCGAAAGAACAATTCGAAATAATGACCTGATTTCATCACAGCCTTCAAGAGCACATAGTGAAGAAGTGATTGCTGCCACATGGAGGCTTAATTCTCAGTGGTTGAAAATCAACTAACTGGAGCGGACAATTAGACGATCTAGAATGTTAGACGCAAATCCACCAATTTTTCATCTTGCGTCAAACTCTCAAATTGATCATTCCTAACAGGGAATGGTGGGCTGAGAGGGATTTTGGTTATGTAATTTATTGTAACATTCTTCTTCTTACTCGCATCCCATTAAGTACTATGACCGCTGATATTGAGAAAGTTTTACAGATTGTCTTCTATTCGAGGCCCCTAAGCGAGATTTAAGCTAGTTCCAGCCAGAACGGAAGATTATCTAAAAACGGAACAATAAAATCGTATTTGCTGCAAGCGTAGAAAAAATTAATAATTCATGTAACTGGTGCATGGCGTACTTACTGCGACGTGGTAATTTTTGGGTTTATTTTTGTCTATTTGTAGGAAAAACTCAAATGCAGCATAGATTTGAGATAGAGGTATTTATAGTATAAATAGGAGAGCGCTGAGTACTGCAACATAGACTTAGAACAGGTGTGGTAGCAAAAGTTGGAGAGTGGGGTAATCTATATAAGTTGGATCAGTGGTCCCTGTAATTATCCCGTAGCAAAAAGCAAATTGGACATAGAATGACGTATCTAAAGGCTTCTGTGTGGGTTCAAGACTGGAAATATCAATCATAGGCATATATATTACTACTAAACCCAACGAGTTTCTATTTGTTTCTGTCGCTTCATGACGTATTCTCTCCCTTCCCATTTGTTCATTTCCCCACGTCAATATATTGATACTCTCCATCTTTCTCATTTCTCTCTCCCTCTATCGCATCTACACTATCTATGCAGACTAATCTGATTAACTATAGACACTATATGGTGCCAGTACCCTACTGCACCAATACTCAACTACTATCACTTCTATAGCTTGGTATGCTAACAGCAACTACTTGCTTTGGTTTCTTGGTTATCGATATTGATATTAATTGTCTCTGGAGGGGCTGTTTCATTTGCAGATTGATTGAAATCAGGTAAATATTGGGCGATTTTCTTAAATAAGTTCTTGACGTTATGGTTAGCCTTTGTAGAAGTCTCTATGCAAAACTTAACCCCGAATTTATCGATTAAATACTGGCAATCTTCTGGGTTCACCTGTCGTTTGCTACTCAAATCACTTTTATTACCAACCACTATAATTATCACGTTTTCTCCTCTTTCTAATTTGACATCATTGATCCATTTTTCAAGATTGTTGAATGATTTCTT
This sequence comes from Isabelozyma gotoi, assembly GCA_003708205.2. Taxonomy (NCBI): domain Eukaryota; kingdom Fungi; phylum Ascomycota; class Pichiomycetes; order Serinales; family Metschnikowiaceae; genus Isabelozyma; species Isabelozyma gotoi. Next base: position 67,571 of record PPNP02000018.1, on the reverse strand, counting down.
ATTGGTGATGTCATAACATATAACAGCCACGTGTGAATCTCTTATGTATGATGGGATCAACGAGCGGAATCGTTCCTGCCCAGCAGTATCCCATAATTGTAATCTGATGGTTTTATTATCTTCCAAATACATGGTTTTACTTAAAAAGTCAATTCCTATGGTAGCAGCATACTGATCATCGAACGTATCGTACATAAAACGGGTAATCAATGACGTCTTACCCACAGACTGGTCTCCGAGAAACACAATCTTGTATTTCCTTAACAAATTCTTATCCTGGCTCATATTTGAAGGAAAAACAAGTGATGATAATCGTTGCTGAATAGTTAAATCAGAAACAAAAAAAAATAGGCCAAACAAAAAAAGATTGAAATTATATACACACCTGAAAAAAAAGATATAACCTCAAAAAAAAAAATGGCCTAAAATCAAAGGAAATCTGCTCTCTTTTCTTATCTTCTGACCCTTTTATAGTATGGACGACTCGGAGTTGAACGCGATTAGACAGGCCAGGTTGGCAGAGTTGCAATCAGCTAAAGCCCAGACCCCTCAGAGTGCTAGTTTGTCGACGATATTAGACAATAATGCTCGTGAGAGATTGAGTAGAGTACGAATTGTCAGACCTGATAGAGCCGATGCCGTGGAACAGTACATAATGAAGTTGATTTCGATGAATGCCATCTCCAGAAAGCTTAATGAACAGGACGTGGTTGATATCTTGCAGAACTTGTCCAAGGATGAGAAATCAGCTACCAAGATCATCTTTGACCGTAAGAACAATGACGACGACGACGACGACTTCTTTGATTAAGTAGTTACATAGAAATAAATACCATTGCATACAGTGGACGAAACAGGAGGAGTTTCGAAGAGGTTCGGGCCTTTTGACGGGGTCTGGGGCCAACTAAATTGGTGTACGGATCTTTATTTACCCCAAGTTCAAATACCTGCACATAGTCCCATCTCTTGTTTATGTTTTTCGTTTTTCTACATTTGTTTGTTATTCCTTCTCTTTTCTCCACCATGTCCAACATCCAGGTTATTGTGCGGTGCCGCGGCCGCAATCCGCAGGAGATCGCGTCCCAGTCCAATACAGTGGTGGAGTTGGATAATGACGTTTGTTCCCAGGAAAACCCTTATGTAACCGTTCAACATGACTCGATTTTGAACTCCAAAACCTTCAAAGTGGACCAGGTGTACGGAAATCAGGCTAACCAGCAGTTGATATTCAAAAATATAGGAAACCCACTTCTCCAGGACTTCATCAATGGTTTGAACGTATCAATTCTAGCGTATGGCCAGACAGGAACAGGGAAAACATACACTATGTATGGCCATGAAAGTAACGATGGGCTTGTTCCACAGATTCTACATGAATTATTCGATAATTTGCTGGATGAGTATCTTGTCAAATGTTCATTTATTGAGATATACAAAGAAAAACTCGTGGATTTACTCAATGATGAAGGTTTGAAATTATCCATCTTAAACACCAACTCCAAGATTACCATTAATAACCTCAAACAAATGAACCTAACAGACGTAAACCAAAGCTTGGGCATGTTGAAAAAGTGCTTGAATAAACGGAAAATGGCTGCCACAAACCTCAACGATAACTCTTCTCGTTCTCATACCATCTTCACCATCTACTTGTATAAGAAACTTAACCAATCGCAGTTTATCCACTCCAAATTCAACTTGGTGGATCTTGCCGGCTCGGAGAACATTAATAAATCGGGGGCCAAATTTGAACGGGCCAAAGAAGCCGGTTTGATTAACAAAAGTTTATTGACGTTGGGAAAAATCATTAATTTATTAAGCGAAAGTAAAGATTTAAACTTCATTCCTTATCGAGATTCGAAATTGACTCATTTCCTTCAGGACTCTCTTGGAGGCAAGACCAAAACTTGCTTGATTGCCACGATATCTCCAGCAAAGATCAACCTCGCAGAGACATTATCAACATTGAACTATGCTTCCAAGGCAAAGAATATCAAGAACTTACCTCAATTGCCCCAAGATAACGAGCTAGTAATGAAGAAAATCTTAGTTAATGATCTCTCGCTGGAAATTAACAGGTTAAACAAGGATTTGTTGGCATGTAAGGATAAAGAGCTGGGGATTAAGATGAGTATGGATAACTATAATGATTTTTTGAACAAGTTTAGTAATTATGAAAACACCTTAAAGGAATCGACATCCAAAATTAGTTATTTAAACTCACAAATTAACGAAAAGGATGTTGTGATTGCTGATTTACAGGCTAAGTTGGAAACTATGCAGCAAAATCACGAGAAGAACTTGGCAGGATTAAACCATCAGATATCGAAAGCCAACGAGAAGTTCAATGAAGAGAAGGGAGTCATCGCCAAGTTGGTAGAACAGAACATGAAAAACTTGTCCAGTCTAATTAATTTGAATTTAGTGGATGAGTTTTCTGATTTTAGCCACCAGTTTAAATCGTCTATAAACGAATTTCATGGTGATTTAATCAGCCTTATCAATAACTTGAACATCCAGGAATTGATAAATACCAATTTGAAGCTCGATGACTTTTCTTCGTTGATCAATAAGTATAACAGCCAGATGTTGGCCACAGTGGATGACATAAATGGACTCAATTCCAAATTAATTAAGCATAATAACGATTTCTTGGTGAATAAATTTAAGAGCCATCAATCAGAACAGAATAAACAGATAAAGCAAAAACTTATGGGCCAATTGGAGTTATTAATTGACTCAAGTTTGAAGAGCACTGCGTTTGAAGTCAAGAACGATTCTTTGATTAATGACGTGTGCAGAAACTCCCATCTAATCAACGACAATGTCAGTAAGTTCACTGATGATATAACTGCATTCAAGGCCAATTACCAGGATAATATCTCCAAAACCTCGAAACTCCTTCATAGCAAACTCACCAAGATTGACTTGAACAATAAGGTTTTCAAGATGCCAGCCTCGCTCAATCACTTTAATAAAAACCTCAATCTCCATCAGAGCTACATAAGTAATTTGCAGGCTGATAACCAGGCTCTACTGGAGGGTAATACTACCAAATCTCTGGCTCTTTCACACAAATCTACAAAATCTGAAGCTCTTTCATATACATCTGCATTGCCTGTTGCTAAATCTGAAATCCTCTCACACACAGCACTTGCAAGACCTCCTCTTTCATCTACAGCACCTTCTCTAAGACCTTCTGGCCTGTCTCCATTAAAAGTGAACAACACACTCCCCAAATCCCCCACAAAATCTGTTTCGCCAACCAAATCGTCCTCCGTCAGCAAGATACCAACGTTCCACGACAAGGAGAATATCTACAAAAGAAGGAAACCCAATGTACTCTAATCTGTATATACCTATGTAATTTTATAGAAAAACCGGTCAGTTTTCGCAGCGGAACTTATGACGGCTCCGGCAGCAATCGCGCGGAACAAAATCTCAAATTAATCTCAAAACTTAAAACGTATTCTTTTCGTACTCCTTCTCTCCACAGCCATGGCGTTAACCCGGATCACCAAGTACCTTATTCTATATACGGTGTTGTCCGTATCCTTATTGGCGTGGTCGATATATGATTCGTTAAAAATCACCACCAATTTCCTCTCGCTCATTAGCGAATTGACAGACGGGTATAAACTATCTATTTTCGTTAACTTCCTCTTCTTCTCCTACTTCGTGGTAGGTAAATTGATTATCATGATAGTGTTTGGCGAATTGCGGCTCATTGAAAGTGAACATCTCCTTGAAAAACTCCCTATGTTGGTGATTAATTTGTTGTTGGTGGTGAGTAATGATGATAATATCATTTTTAACTGCTTATTACTCCACACTACGATCTTCCTGAAGGTATTCCACATAATCCTCATCGACAGAGTGGACTTGGTCCATCTCCGTGTCGTCAACAACTCAAATAATGGCAGTTTAGGTGTGCTTTCCATCATTACAAAGTATACCAACAGTTTATATTTCTGGCTCATAAGCATTACTTTCTTCATTGACTTCTCCATTGCAAAATTCCTTGCTTACGACGTGTTCCAGGGGGTCAACTCGGTTGTTTGTTTGCTAATTGGGTTTCAATTCGCCGTCCAGGGTGTAGAAGGATTGGGATACTATACCAAATTGCTATTAAACATCTACGAATTGATTGTCTATCGTAATGGAAATAACGATATTCTTCACCTTGATGGCGAAGATGATGATGACGATGACAAAGTTTGGGAAAATAAACCCTACTATAGCAAGAGTATTGACATTGGCTCGGCATCTTTAAAGGCAATTTCTCATCTTGCTTGTATTTACTTACTCACCTTCCATTCCAGCTCGATGCCAATCTCAATGTTCCAAGGTACTTACTCTTCCATAAAGCAAATTGTTCACGAAGTCAAACAATTACTCTCGTTTATTGAGTCCAGTAAGAGACTCGATAGTCAATTGAAGAATGCTACCAAGCAAGAATTGCAAGAGTCAGACAACTTGTGTATTATTTGCCGGGAAGACATGTATTGCATTGAAGATTATGAAGAAATCTATAACAAGAAGATGCCATTGAGAAAGTACCCTAAGAAATTAAGATGCAATCATATTTTGCATATGGGATGTTTGAAAGATTGGTTAGAACGTTCGGAAAACTGTCCGTTATGTAGAAGAAATGTGTTTAAACCCCCAGCAGAAACTCCTTCAAACACAACTGTTCCTCCAGAAGCCAATAATAATGAAATCATCAATGATCACATCATTATTCCTGAAAATAATGAACCTATAGCTCCTCCTATTACTGCTACCGGAGCCTCTACGAACAATTTTAATAACAACCCTGTTGTTAGATACCCTCCTTCTCCTTTGACAGTTAATTTGGGTCCTATTCTGTCGATTATACCTCTAGATTGGTCGATATTGCCTATAAATGACCTCGGAGACGGCTCGTTTGATTTGTCGTTATCTCAATACGACCGTGCTAATTTACGTATAATTGATAATACTGACGTTTATCAACTGACTACTTTTTAATGATTTTTTATGAATAAATGGATTTTGGTTAATTAAGTGTAGTGTAAAGCATTTTTTCTACAGATGGATTTAGTAAATTAAGTGTACAATTCATTGTCTATATCATTAGTCGTTATTCGAAGTCGAAATCGAAAGCAAGTTCATCATTTTGTTGATCTTCTTTATCAATTTCCTCGTCTATATCGTTATTCTTTTGTTCAATTTCTTCCTCCACTTCTTCTTCCTCTTCTTCTCCTTCTTCGTATTGGAAAGCAGCCGATACAACCTCCTCCTCGCTTTCAGAATCGGAGCTAACTCTTCTTTCCATATTAAGCTTTTGCATAATTACATTGATTTGCTCAGTAACGTGAGCCTTTGGATAAGTAAACCTCAACTCTTCACATCGCTTTAAGTCCTCATCGATTTTTCGATTGCTATCTAATACCTTTTTTCGTATACTTGCTTCATCCTCATCCCCCATCTGTCTCACGATATCTGTATTTTGGCATATTAAGCACATTGCCCTTAAGAAGTAGAAAACACCTTCGTGGTTGTATGGAGGCTCTAATAAAAGCTCACTTAGAGAGTCCATTACCTTACTATAGTCTTTCTTACTCATTAGAGACCATAAGCTGGTAATAACAAACAACGGAGCATGACTTTTGGAACCAGATTTCCACGCAGGAGCATTCTTCGTGTGCACCTTTCTGGAGATGTCTCTGGAGTAAATATACTTATTACTGGAGAAAAAGGATAATAGCCACAGAAAAAACTTTTCGTCCTTATTCCCCTGGTTCTGTTCGAGTAGAATCTGAATACCCAACGGCCAAATTGACCTGATATCAACCTTAGGGATTCTTATGAGTAAGCAGAAAACCTTGTATGCCATGGGCCAGTTCTTTTTCATGATATTCAAATGTAGAAGAATGTTCAAGTTATGAACATGTTGTTTCAAGAGTCCTAGACGAGAATTGTTATAATGTGTGTACGTAGGAAGCACTTCCAATCCTCTTGATTGGATGATAAAGTTGGCTTTATACCAGGAGGTAGAAGTATCAAATTCTTTTATGATCTTTCGGAGCCGTTCTTTACTGATCTCCTCGGTATCCTCGTCTTCTTCCTTTTTGGATAGCACCTCCTCTTCTGGCTTATCTGACTCTCCCATTGCTTCGTCTTCATGCCATACCTCAAAAGCATCCTGGGGTCCTATAGAAATATTGTCCTTATCGTGTGAAAGCTGGCCATTTTTCAACCTTATATACTTCAGCAATAGCCTATCACTCCGCTTGAACTTCTGACGCGTAGACAGCTCCTCGGGGTTGGTGATTATCAGCTCAAACATGGCATTTTCCGTAGAGAAGGAGTAGTTTTGTTGCTTAAATTTAATGATAGTTATTTTTTTTGGATGCGAATTTCGATGAGATGTGATTATTTTAAAGAGAATTACGATGAGAAGTGAAAATGATTTAAACTCCAAATAAAAGAGAATTACGATGAGATGTAAAATCAATGATTTAAACTCCATTTAATAGCTATTTACAGAGACGGAGTGATTATATATCATAAATGTCGTTCAGAATAGACTTAGAATCCCATTCCTGGCATACCTCCGGCTGGAGGAGCTGGAATTGGACCCTTTGGTTCTGGAGCATCAACAATAGCACATTCAGTAGTGGCCAATAAGGAAGCAACACCACTGGCATCGACTAAACCGTTCTTGACAACCTTGAATGGGTCGATGATACCGGTAGCAATCATGTCAACGAATTCACCTCTGGCAGAATCGTAACCAATGTTGAAGGTTGGTTCATCGTAGATCTTACCCACAATAACAGCACCTTCTTCACCGGCGTTTTCGATGATTCTTCTGGCTGGCTTGGTGATGGCAGATTGAATGATTTCAACCCCCAACTTTTGGTCGAAGTTTTCGGCCTTAGCTTTAATTTCGTCCAAGGTCTTAGAGGCCTTGATCAAAGCAGTACCTCCACCTGGCAAGATACCTTCTTCAACAGCAGCTCTGGTGGCATTCAAAGCATCTTCGTATCTGTCCTTCTTTTCACCAACTTCGACTTCGGAAGTACCACCAACTTTGACAACAGCAACACCTCCAGACAATTTGGCCAATCTTTCTTGGTATTTTTCTCTTTCGTATTCGGAGGTTTGACTGTCGTCAATGGTTTGTTTGATTTGATCACATCTGGCTTGGATGTTTTCCTTAGAACCTTCACCGTTTAAGATAACAGTGTCGTCTTTGGTGATGGAAATGGAACCACAAGAACCCAACAAGTCAACAGTAGCGTTTTCTGGTTTCAAGTCCAATTCTTCGGTGAAAACAGTACCACCAGATAAGATGGCAATATCACCTAAAGTGTTCTTTCTGTTGTCTCCGAAACCTGGAGCCTTAACAGCAGCAACTTGCACTTGACCTCTCAATTTGTTCAAGATACAAGCAGCCAAAGCTTCACCGTCAATGTCTTCAGCCAAGATCAACAATGGTCTTCTGGTTTGGTTGGCGATTTCCAAAGATGGTAAGATATCTTGAATGGAAGAAATCTTCTTTTCGGACAACAAGATCAATGGGTTTTCGAATTCAACCTTACCGGACTTGGTGTTGGTGATGAAGTAAGGAGAGATGAAACCACGGTCGAATTTCATACCTTCAGTAACTTCCAATTCATCTTCCAAGGTTTTACCTTCTTTGACGGTAATGACACCTTCTTTACCGACTTTTTCCATAGCAGAAGCCAACAAGTTACCAATGTGAGTGTCACCGTTGGCAGAAATGGTAGCAACTTGGGCAATTTCTTCGGAAGTGGTGATTTCCTTCTTGTTTTGTTGCAAGAAGTTGACCACGGCTTCAACAGCAGCTTGAGAACCTCTTCTCAAGTCCATTGGGTTACAACCAGCAGCAACATTCTTGACAGATTCAGTGAAAATGGATCTACCCAAAACAGTGGCGGAAGTGGTACCATCACCAGCAGATTCGTTGGTTTTGGAAGCAACTTCTTGTAATAATTTGGCTCCCATATCTTCGAATTTATCTTCCAAAGTAATGGATTTAGCAACAGTAACCCCATCTTTGGTGATTTTTGGAGAACCAAATTGTTGTTCAATCAATACATTTCTACCCTTTGGACCCAAGGTGACAGAAACAGCATCAGCCAAGGTGTTAACCCCCTTTAACAAAGCGGCTCTACCTTCAACCCCAAATTTCAATTCTTTGTGAGAATAATGACGAACCAACGAGGTGGCGGATTTCTTTAATGATGGACGAGTAGCTCTTAACATTGTTCACGGAGAATATTCGATCAACGAGATATAAATATAAGCAAAAACTAAAATTGTGTCAACAACAACAAGCTAAAAACCTTATACGAATGAAAAGAATTAGTGAATTTTCACACCTTTTTATTCAAAGAAAAAGTTTTGATGATTACCAATTTTTCAACCGGACGCACTTCCGAGCGTGAGACACCCCGAAAACCAATGAAAAATTTTTGATCTCCGGTTTTTTTTCCAGAACTTTCCGCCACGTGACCGCGTCCCGATTAGGAACGGGTGTATGGGTGCAAAACGATAATTAGGAAAACGGTGGAACGACAGGTTAAAGATAGGATATCAATGGTGATTTGTAGGGATATGATGTTATGTGGTGGTAATAGGATAATATGTGGTGGGAATGAAATGATTATGTAGTAGTAATATCACCGTTCTATCGGTTTGGGGATTTTTCATATTTTTTCATTTTTTTGACATATATCTGCAATAGTAATGAATCCTATTTACTGTAGACAATGTTTTTAGTGAATTTTTGGAAAATTATGAAAAAATACAAAAAACTGGACTTTTGAAGATTAACAACTCAAGTGATGATTTAACGACAAAGGTACAATATGCTTAAGAACTAGGAAGGGCTACACTATGACATCAACGCCTGATGCCAACACCAACAACAATACAAACAATAAGAGCTACTATGGTAGAATTTAGTCGTAATTGGCTCTTCAGTGGGACGTCTGGATTTATTACCTGCCAGATTCCACTGATCAAACGGCTATTGTCCAAGACCCTTGCTATTTCCGCTTTCAGATTCTATTTAAAACTCCGCACGTACGTCACAATCAAGGCAATGAAATTTTCACCGGTAATGGAAACAGAAAGCAAACTTTTGTTCCGAAAACTGATTGTTTCTACGGGCAAATCACCCTTCAATAGCTGTCATCGCTTATCGAATTCTTAAATTTCTAAAAACTAAAAGAAGCTTTCTAGTCATTGGATTACGACAGCGGTATTTTCTCTATCCATGCTTAAAGTTCAAAAATTCTCTATACATGGTTAAAGTTCAGAAATTGTCTCATATCTTTGTTCCCAACGTGGTAATCAAAAATCACTCATGCAATACATAGCGTACGACTTCTCATGATCCTTGCCAAATTAAGTCTTCTGACATGATATATTATCCAGTAGACGGGGTTTAATGTTAGGCGCAACTGTAGCCGATTGTATTCACCTGCCAATTTCTAATACTAACTAGCACGCTGATAAGCAGTCACGTCCCTCTGGAACTCCGATAAGAACCTCCTTCACAAGCCACCTAATGGTCCATAAATGGCATCCTAACAGGGATGTAGTATGATGCAATCTGCTAACACCACTTGTCACCACCGCCTGTCAACCGACAGAAGTTGCTACAGCAGAACCAAGATTACAAAATCAAAAGCTCATTAATATGAAATCGGTTCAGCAAAAAGAAAACCAGTAAGCATGTGCTGTGCTCACGTTCTTCTAGAAGTAGGCTTCCTATCATACAAAAATCAGCCTGCTTATGATTAGCCCTCTTATTTTTATGCATTGTCGAGGCGTAAAACAACGAAGGAATTAACCAAAAGCATCAATTTTGACGTGTGGCTGCTTTCCAATCAAGATTTAAAATATACTATTTTGTGACATGAAGATGTGAAAATGATTGTCTTGATTGTTAAAGTGTCAATGATATAGTGAAGCCACCCACCGTTATCAAACTGGTGCATCAGCAAGGCTGGCAAGCGAACAATCAGGTTCCAGGGTGAAAAATAACTCATATTCAGTTATCTGAAATGATAAGGGGGTTCTCTAGACACGTAAAAAGGCCTATCAATTCATATTATGTGGTCGAAGTTAATTCATCCATGTGGCCACGATATCAGAAGCCAATAAGATAATGAACCCAAGGTAATAACTGATTTCATATGAATGATAAATAAATGAGGTATTTACAGTAAACTGCAATTTCCTGTCACTTCATATTTTTTAATTACAAGCTTTTGATTTATTTTTTGAGTAGCCCTCATTCCAAGCCGATTTGACTAATTTGACATCAAAATTTCAATATAAAATAGCCTTCAATAACGCAATTTAAACAAATAGTTTAATTCGGATTAGTTATCATACTAAAAAATAACAACGCAAAAGTGAAAAACGCAAAAATTGTGCCGGCAAAATCTAATTTGTAAAAAAGCGAGACTAAAAAAAAAAAAAAGAATATGTCAAAGTTAAGCCCATTTTTTGAGACCCGGGCTAATCTTGGCAACCGTCAATATCCAAGGATTAGTCAAAAGAAGTAATTTTATCAATGATATGTAGGTGGAAATTTCTGCCAATGTAATGAACCTTAAAGACTCGGTAGTCATTTGCTTCGTTGCTTGAAATCTCAAGGTCAAATGTTTTGAGCGATTTTGAGTCTAAAACGTAGCAAATGTAAAAGGGATGATTACACGTATAATGACGGACGAGAAAGAGTCGTAAATCGCGATGGCAAGATCTAGTCGTTCCAATTATATGGCATAAGCCAAAGAAGTTTAAAAAATTATCAGTAAAATTCACCGGGTTTGAAGGAAAAGAAATATGAACATTGAAAATAACATAAAAGTTTATTTTGATTCTTTTTTTAGCATCAATCGAAAGGTCGGCTCCACTACAAACTTTAATAGGAAACGCCAGACTTCTGAAATCACACCCCTAAAGAAAAACGTGAAATTTTATGCGGAGTTGAGATTCACATTTAATCCCTTCAGTGTGGTATTCAGGGTTGTCTCAGGGTATGGACAAATGAAATCAATCAACCGGTAATAGGGGATCAGTGGCTTGAAATCACAAGCTAAAAAAAAAAACAGACTAACTGATTTAAGATACCCATAAATACCCGACAGTGATCGCACTTACCATATACTTCGGATAAGCAGTGTGATGATTTTAGTAAAATTAGACTATTGTCACAAAGGATTTAAAGTTAGCTTCCATCGAATGTACCAAACTTTTTTTTTGGATGCACGGGTGTTTCGCGGGGACTCATCCAGGTGTTTGACTTTTTGTCCGGAGGATTTCAAATACCGAAAGTGCGAGATTCAAACAGAAATTTTTTGTGAGGTGGTCAATAAGCCCTGATCATCGAAAAATTCGATCGAATTGCGTAAGCCTTCAAGGACAAGAAAAATTGAAGCGATCAATAGGCAGAAAATACGATGAAGGAGAAATCTCAAAATTTATGAGACAGTCATCATCGTTATGAGACATGGCAAGGAAAGGGATGACAATAAAGGGTATTTGTATAAGGAGGAGAAGTAAAGTGAAGTGAGATTTTTTTTTCGGCAAATAAGAGTGAACAAAAGGAAATTGATGACATCAATAAAAAGAGTATATGCTGGAGGAGATATACCGCATTGATATTGAGCAATTTATTTCCCATTTCTATTCATGGAAGACCACTTCCTAAATTGGAATTTATGTCCGACGATCATCAGAACTATTCAAATGGACCATTTAGGTTCTGGAATCATGGAAGGTGGTTGACACAGCGCCCACCCTGATACAAGGCTGAAATACAAGCTTGGGGGTTTTGATATTGGATGTGTCGAACTAATTATAAATTGAATTAAGCCATCATGATGTGGGGCTAAGAAACCTGAGCGATTTTTCATTCCCCGAATTTAAGGCTTTTTCAGTTACAACCCCACTAAAGAAGCTGGCTTTGTTGGCTGGTGGTGCCACGTATCAGAAACAATCGGTTACAATTGAGCAAACACCGAAAGCCTTCACTAAATGCCAGAATGATGGGCGCCGGCGATTGCTATTTTGAAGAATAATTGGTCCATTGGTTGCCGAAAATTACATAAAACATTACTAATTCCTAATTAATAAAAATATTATTTACCTGTAAGGCTAACAGCATTGCCCAGTATGTCGAAGCAGAGAATGTAATGGGAGTATCCAATCCTGGCCTTTTCGGGGAATGAAAACATGATATTTTTCACAAAGATTTCACTTTGTGACGCACAGTATCTTAAAAATATTATAAGCCTTGCCTGCATATCATAAATTACCGACGAAAAACCACCCTGAATAGAAAACAGCATATTAGCGCGCACAACAGGCAATAATATTTTAAAGCCCGGCTGGCATTTGTTTCAAATGCCGGCTAAGCCCAGAGTTAGGCACCTACACAGCCCCGGCATTTGACAACTTATCAATCACCGAAAGACATCATTAGGCGTTATATCATTATCTGTAGTGCTCTTAATTGGTAATTTTGTTCTCGAGAAAAGCTATGAACCATATTAGATGTTATTACGAAGTACCAATGACGAGGTCAGTCGGCAATTAGTGTAGAAATAAATGTGAAAGTCTAGGCCGAACGAAAATTCTATAAATTTATTGAACAATCTTTTGTACAAAGCCTCCATGCTGCGTCAAAAGATAAAAAAAATATTCATGTCTCACAATGTAAATCACTAAGTTTAACGTCATGAGATTATTTCAAATCCTCGTATGTTTTATTGATTCCCAAAGTTCAATCAAACCTTTTCATCATCATGCAAATGATTATTAGTAGCTGCATAGATCCTTGTATATATAAGTTTCATATAGTGCCTGCTTTGGTAATTTTGGTTTGACTGTTATGATTACATTCACCCCCTAGTCATCGGAATGAGATTTTTTTTTTTCATTTCCCGATTGGACGAAAGAATTGTTGACAGGTGCAGCTATTACGAGCCTGGGCCCCACCTTTTGTTTCATCATTTTGTTTTGTGATGTGCGAGTGTTAATCAATATTTTTTATTTGAAAATCTGGCTAACTTGTAAAAATTGTTAAACAATTTAATATGCGATACTTAAATTTTATTTCGGCATAAAGCCGGCAGCTATTGTTAGTAAAACAAACTGACATTGAAACAAGAGAATAGAACAGGAAAAAGAAAAAAAGACAATTTCTCCCTTCTGAATTATTGTTTCTGTGCCTAATAACACACGTAAATGTGAGTAAAAAAAAAAATTTTTTAGAGTTGGTTTCATTAGTCGATACCAGTAGACACGTTTATCCCCGCTTTAAAAGCGTCGACACGGCCGCTACGAAAAAAAAACTCAGCCTTAGAACTAAATGGACCTAATATTTAGAAAGAAAAACGGGTTAAACATAAGAAGCAAAATTTACCTCGTAGTTGAATCTCTCGGAATCTGAACATCAACTCCATTGAGATGGTTCATAGTTGAAAGCACCGCTTATCATTCAAACAGTAAAATAGCAGCGCCAAGAAAAATTCAGGAGTTTCATTCGCCGGATAAGCCCAGTTATAGAAATAATAAAAAAAAAAGACCAAAAGAGAAGTTCGACCAGTGATTTCATAATAATATTTATTTTTGTTCGTTACCGACTACATTGTAAAAGGTATTTAACTAAAAGTAGCAAGGTGATAAAAAAAGGCACAGTGAAAACCGTGACCCAACACTTGCACATGTTAGGAAGCTAAACCAACATTTTCTATTCATTTTTTTACGTGACTGCACAAAAACGAGCATTCACTGCATTGAGGTCAAAATGACAAAAAATAAGTTTTCTGCATAAAGTGCTGTTTGCTACTGCAATGCACATGTACACTTTGAATTTTTTTTTTTGAACCTGTCTAAAGATTGTTAGAAAATTGTTTTCAGGTTATTAACCGATTTCATCTTACCGCAGCAGGTATTTTATTACAAAGGGTGAAAAAAACACCATGATTCTAAAAGCGTAAGCGTCTACGTAATCCTTATTGAGCAATGCTCCTTAAATCTTTTGCATACGATCATGTAAGAGGCAAGTTTCATAAATATTACCGGATAAACACAGCTTTTGCAAGTAAAACGCATTTTCATCCTATCCGAGCCTTTATTCTTTCTAATTTTATTTTCTTTTTAAATAATTAATCAGGATTATTTTTAAATATTATTTTAACTTCCCACTGATTATTTATTTTTTTTTTATTGGTTTCTATTACGTTGAAGTACATTATCTGAAATAGTTTCCCTTCTTCCATCTTTGTCAGTCTTTTAAATTATTTAAACTTGTTGACTCTTATACTATTTGTCCAAATATTTTTACCTTTCATTAAGCCTTGTGCGCTATCGTTATTATATTTATATTTGTATTTATATAAGCTAATTTACCCACTTGTTGCAACTTTTTTTTTTTTAATTATTTCTAGATTATTACCTCTAATAAAAATTGAAGCTTCTTTGGTACTCTTCAACAATAAATGAGTTTAATCATGTCTTACGTTCCAATCCATTCAGTTCATTATCCTCAACTGGACTTCTTCTACAGCCAAATGGCTAACGGGGTTCCACAACAACAGCAACAGCAACAGCAACAGCAAATGCAACAGCAGCCACAACAGCAGCAACAACAACAAGCTACTAGCCTGCCTCAAACCTCTTCTCAGGTTTATCAACAATTTCCATCTATTTATGTTCCAAGTCAACAATCTACTGATAATAACTCTTACTATTATCAGCAACAACAGTTTCAACAATACCAACAAATTCAACAATTGAACTCACAACCTAACCAAACTTTAACCCAAGGATCTCCACAATTACAAAATCAAAACCAAAGCCAAAACCAAGGTCAATACTATTTACCAAACCACAATTTATTACCTCCTCATGGCCACAACCAATTACAACCTTTGCTTCCACATCCACATCACATTCTTAGTAATCAGAATAGTTCACTTCTTCAATCTAAACCAAGTTCTATGTCATCAAACTCTTCTTCTACTTCATACATGTCTAATTATCCTATTAGTCCTCAATCCATTCATGATCATTATCAAAGCAACAATAAAGAAGATCATTTGTCATTGTCACCTCATAATAACTTACCTATTGATTACTCTTCTATCGTTAGCTACACCATAAGTCCTTTGTTAAAGAGAAGAAGAAAGTCCAAGCAAAAGAAGATTATTGATGCCCAAGACCTTGCCTATCCATGTCCACAATGTTCAAAGGTTTTCCAAAAACCCTACAATTTAAAATCACATATGAAAAGCCATTCCAACGAAAAGCCATTTAAATGTTCTTCATGCCATAAAACCTTTGCAAGATCTCATGATAAGAAGAGACATGAGCTTCTCCATGGTGGCCAGAAAAACTTCAAATGTGAAGGCTACTTAAAGAATGGGGTTACCAAATGGGGGTGTGGTAAGAAGTTCGCTAGAAGCGATGCCTTGTCTAGACATTTCAGAACCGAAACTGGGTGGTTGTGTATCAAGCCCTTGATGGACGAAGCCAAAGAGCTCGATCAAAACTTAAGTTTAAACCATAATCATTACCATCAAAACGATGGTAAGGAAGAATATGATAATTCCAGTTTAATTAGAAAGTTGATACAATCAAAATAGTTATTACTACTACACTGAGGTTCTGGACCTCCAATTTATGATTTTCAATGATTTAATACAAAACAATATTTCTGGGCTTGTACATTACTTATTGTCATTCGTTTCTTCTTTATTATATGGAACCATTTTATAGATAATCTTTATACGTTATTACCAATTTACTATTTATTAGATACTTTATTGTAGAAGCCCCCATTGGGAGTAGTTCGGAGATCTTAACGGATTTAGCCTGGTTGTGGTGTTTCGGCCCGTGCCATCTATTTTTATCTCCAGACTTCAACGTTTTTACGGGCAATTACAACAATAGACTAAAAAATCTACTAATGTAGTTATTCCTTAGCTAGTAAGCTAGCAACCGGCAGTTAGCTGGCTTACTCTGGGAGTCTTCAAGTACCGATTTGCAGCTGAACCGATGTTGCATAGAAACACTCCACTTTCATGAACCTTAACCAGTACATGAGAGTTTAATCCGTACAGGAAAACATTTCGGACCTTTTCGGGCCCAATAGTATCCCCTTGAGACCAGGTATGATGTAACTACTTGTCTAGGCCCTTACCGGGGGGGGGGGGGTCCTGGACTACATCCGGGTGCACGGGCCGACAGTGGCCGACTGGAAAGGAAAATTTTGCATTTACATCCGTGCACCATAATCCCCAACATCCGTACCCCATTTACCTCAACGTTTCCACCTCCGTGCACCATCACGGTCTTTGGCCCATTCTCGGGGCCCAAAAAATTTCCCCACACTCCGAGTGTCTGTTGGAATTTTGTGATCAAATTATACGACACTCCAAGAGAAATAACTGGTGATATAAAAGTCAGAAAGAAGTTGGGTTTTTCTTCCTGTTGCTGGCAACTATCCAACATGTCTACTTACTCACTCGAGGCAGAATTGCCCAAATTGCCAGTTCCGTCATTGAGTTCGACGAGTCGCCAGCTTTTAGCTGCTCTTAAACCTCTCGTTTCTCCAGAAGAATACGGAGATTTATTGAATGATTCCGTGGAATTCATTGGAAATCCTCATATTTCACTCCTTCAGAAGTATCTCGAGAATATTTACCGATTAAACCCGGAAATATCGTGCTACTTAACCTCGATTAATGATGAAACAAACCCGGGCATTTACGGTGAGTTGAAGGGCGATATCTTACCCCGGAACCCTTACCTCATTTTCGAGGAAGATCCTTATGGTAAAACGCTTAATCCTCCAAACCAGTGCCAAAGAGCTGCTAATTTGATCAATTCTTCGTTGAAATTCATCATTAGTTTGAGAAATGAAACCTTAAAACCTGATTTCACCCCCACAAATGGGAATCCTTTGACTATGGCAGGCTACAAGCACTTGTTTGGTACCACCAGAGTCCCTAAATCGAAGAAGGAAGGCTTTGGGTTTGGCCACCAGGTATCTATCAAGCACAGTGCTTCGTTTAACGACTCTCGTCACATTGTAATCATCTGTAACAACGAGTTCTACAAGTTAGAAGTCATTACAGTGGAAGATAAGGAATCAGAAAAGACTAACCACAACATATGGTTTACTGATTATGAGCTTTCCAACATTTTGTCGTCGATTATTGATAAATCAAAGGCCATTAACGATATCGATGCCATTAACAACTCAATAGGGTCAATTACTACCCAGAACTACCATTACTGGAAGATGGGTAGATTGGAATTGCTGAAGTCAAATGGCCAGAATCTTGATATTATTGATGATGCTTTGTTCATCGTAGTTCTTGATCATTTGAACAGTCCAGTCAGTGATCAAGAGAAGACGGAAGTTATCTCTCATGGTACTTCGAAGTTGTTACATGGAACCAACATTCAGGTTGGTTCTTGTACTTCCAGATGGTATGATAAATTGCAGTTCATTATCACTGCCAATTCCGTGGCTGGAGTGGTGTGGGAATCTACGTCGATGGATAGCACTGCCATTTTAAGGTTTATCAGTGACATTTTCACGGATCTGATTTTGAAATTAGCCAAAAACATCAATGGTTCAGAATATACTTTATTTGATAACAACATCAAGTTTGTTTCTGGGGCAAATCAACAGGCCAAACCCAAAGAGTTGCGGTTAAACTTCACAAAGACTCCCGAGTTACAGAACTTAATTCACTTGTCGGAAACAAGATTGGCAGATATCATTAATCAGCACGAGTATAAGACCTTGAACTTGAAGATTAATAGTCATCTTATCAAGAAAAACGGAGTATCCATCGATTCTTTCTTGCAAATCTGTTTCCAGATTGCAAACTATACTTTATATGGTAAGATTGCCAATACTTTAGAGCCAATTACCACCAGGAAATTCAGGGATGCCAGAACCGAGTTGATCACGGTTCAAAATGACTTGATTCTTAAATTGGTTAAAAGTTATATTACCAAGTCTGACTTGGACGAAATTTGGGATCTTTTCGTCCAGTGCTGTGACAACCACACTAGGCAATATCGGGATGCTATGTCAGGTTTAGGATTCGAAAGACATTTCACATCTTTGATTCAAATTTTGAAGAATCCTAAATATATTGAATATTTGAATGGCTTAAATGAATCTCTGGGCTTAGGTTTACCCCCTTTACCGGATCATGCCACAATAACTCATTCGGTTATTCCCTTTTTATCCAATCCCTTAATTGAAAAAATTGCCAAACCAGAATTATTGATTAGTAACTGTGGTAATCCTGCTCTTCATCTTTTTGGAATCCCCCCTGCAGTTGACCAAGGATTTGGTATTGGCTATATCATTCATAAGGATAAAATCCAAATTACTATATCTTCTAAGCACAGGCAAACAACCAGATTTTTGGATACTTTTACTGCTATTGTTAGTGACATCAAAAATATTGTTAGAAGCAAGTCTAATTTCTTGAACAATTTGGCTGATTCTGACTCAAGAAAATTGGAATTGCAGAATGTTAGAATTGAAAAGGAGTTGAGTAACATCAACTTAAACTCCCCTCTGACAAGACATCCAATTGAACTCACCACCACCCCCTTACCTTCCGAAAATGTCTCCAAATTGTCTATTGCTGGAGCTAATAAGGATTCTGGGTTGTTCAAAGTACCCAAAAACTACACCTATGTGGCTGATAAAATGGAAGTGGATGATGAGGAGAAGTTCACGAAATCAAGATCCAGCTCTTTATCGTCTGAATACGATGTATTGGGTGGCTATGGTTACTTTGATTTCGGAGAGTTGGACACCAGAGAAGATGAAATGAGCAGAAATGAATCATTCTTGAACACCAAGTCGAATTTGGCCTCCAGAACTCACTCTTCCACCAATTTGTCGAGTATGAATGTGCTCTTACACAACAAGCACCATTTGCAGGCGGATATCAAACATAAAACGTCGTTGAGTGAAAGAATCAGAGACCGTCTTTCGAGCGAGCTTTCAATCAACGGGTTGTCTGCCCACGAGAGCGATAGTACCAGCCAATCGTCGTTCAGTACCGACGATGCTGGTGCCAATTCCAGACCCAAGAATCAAATTGGTAGACAACTTAACATGTCTAGCTTTTCTTAGCGTATAGTTTTATTTATTTATTGGTATACTTTCTGTAGGCGGACGGACCTGTTCGCACGGACTGGGCCCAACCTCACACTTTGTCGGCCCAATGCTCGCACCGTATTGCCTACTCCGCTCGCACTTTTTCGGCCCATCGGGGAGTGCTCGACCCCGGAAAAAAATCATCGACTTCTGACAAATAACCTCTTCTCCTCCCACCAGCCATGAGGATACCAATCGCTGGGATCTCGCCGCTATCCAAGTCCATACTACGGATACTGGGCCCTGACGCTACCCGATTCTTGAATGGTTTGACTACAACAAGGCTTCTTCCCAATGTTATCAAGAAGAAACAGCACACCATCAGCGAAAACGAGAACAGACATGCTATACTAGGAGAAATCATTGATTTGGACAAGAACTGGGGGTTAATGCACGAGGATATATATGATCCTGACCAGAATATCTTAATCGGAAGAGACGGTATCAATTCGATGTTTTTGAACTCGAAAGGAAGAATCGTAAATGACTGCTTCATGTACTCCAATCCTTTCCATAATGTAGACCACCAGTTTGATTCGGACATTCTGGAGCCCGGATTTTTGGTGGAGTTTGATGCTGGGTTTACCATGCAGTTGCAGATGCTTTTGAAACTACATAAATTGAGTGCTAGAATCAAAATCGACCACTTGAAGTCGTACCAGTCGTACTACTACTACAACGACAGCGTTGAATTTGATGAATGGTTGGACGAAATCCAGTATAAGTACTTCAGTACCATGGACCCAACGGCTGCGTTGCAACTGGCTGACTCCTTTATACGAGACCAGGCCGTTTTTGATGCTAACTTTTCCAAGAATATCGTAGGGTTTGCTATCGACAATAGGATTCCCAACTTTGGAATTAAGTTTGTCACCAACAAAGAGATATGTGTGGACGAAGCCGAGGATAAGATTCCGT
Source organism: Isabelozyma gotoi (assembly GCA_003708205.2). NCBI lineage: Eukaryota > Fungi > Ascomycota > Pichiomycetes > Serinales > Metschnikowiaceae > Isabelozyma > Isabelozyma gotoi. The sequence continues at coordinate 47,419 of PPNP02000018.1, read as the reverse complement.
TGGCCAGCATCTTCAGCGAACAGTTCAAGCAGCAGTTTGCGGTGGAGGCCATTACAGAAGACAATATCACCAAAAGACGGTTTTTGAACGGGCTTTTTGAGACGGGTGATGCTCCAAAAGGAACATCACTTCTTCCCTTTGAAACCAACTTGGACTACGTGAACGGCCTCTCGCTTGAAAAGGGGTGTTACGTGGGCCAGGAGTTGACTATTAGAACGTTCAACAATGGAATCATCAGAAAGAGAGTGCTTCCAGTACAGTTTTTCACTCTAGACAGACTTGCAGAGGTGAAAGAACAGGAAGAAATAGAATTGGATTCAGAAGACGAGGTTACAAATTATATTTGTAAGATAAATTTGTCCAGCACCTCCAAACTTGATGTTACTCCTCTAGAAGCTGAACCCGCAACACCATCTACGACCGAGGCTTCGGAGGCAGCACCAGCATCTCCTTTTGGGTCTGCCTCCAAGCCCATACGGAAGAGAAAGACGTCAAGTGGAAAGATTCTTTCGATCAAAGCCAATCTTGGGTTTATGCTAATGAACCTTTCCGACTTAGACAAGACCAGCCTCTACCAAATAGAGATTCCCCTGTTGGAGTCTGGAGGAAACGGGGTAAAGAGAATAGGAATCCGAGCATTTCGCCCTGACTGGTGGCCCCACGACGAAGAGGATACGAATTAGAGTATTGGCATTAATGGGGCCGGTGTATAGTACATTGTAAATAAACGAAACATTCCACAGCCCCAGAGACTTTGATTGGAGGCCACATCTCCTTACAGTAGAGCTGAGCCTGTGATCAGCAATGTCCGGTAGGAGTTGGCAATTCGGCAGAAGAAGCAGCAAATCTGAAAGAAGATCAGACATTGATCAGAGGCAGCAACGGATACCACCGTACTTAGCCAATGAGCTACGAACGTCTATAATACGCATGTTGCAGTGTGTGCCGCCGTATAATAAATGCATTGTCGCCATGGCTTATTTTTATGTGAGGCAATGAAAAGTAAGCTCCCAAGCCCTGCAACGCTTGTATTGTGGGAGGACTTAGTCAGGCATGAGTCCAGATGGGGAATCAATCGAAATCCATTTGCCGGAGGGACAGTGACCGGGGATTGACACTGCTTTGCGACCGGCATTTGCGCGCATGAGGTGTCCGGCATATATCGTATCCGGCATTTGAAACGAGTCGCCGACGCTTGAAACGAGTTCCCGACACGCTTAGCAAGCCCCGGCAATCTAAAAGACTTTTTCGGCTTCGCTGAGCTACATCTGAGTCAGCACAGAGGATGAGGATGAGAAGGAGGGATGAGGGAGAAATAGAGGAGTTGGGGAGTGCGCTAACACATGGAGGCAGAGAATGGACGACCACTGGCATTGGCTAGTAGGGCCTTTCTCTGATTCTAGTCTCTTCCCATTTTCTGCCAATTTCTGCCCCTTGTCTGCCAATTTCTGCCATACTCAGCCCATACTCAGCCCATTCGCACCCCTTTCTCTTGCAACTTCAGCCTTGCCGGGCTACGTCTTGGACTTCTCTGTCCCCAAGGGACGGTCGATGTTTGTGTGGGTCTCTGCCCAACTTGGGTCTGTCTGCCGATAGTTTGGGTGTTCTGTCTGTCGCTCGACCCACAGTTCGCGCCCTCAGTCTGTCCCCCAGCCCACGGTTAGCGCCCTCAGCCCTTCGCTCGGCCCACAATTCGCAGCCTCAGCCCGTCGTTCAGCGCACAGTCTCCGGTGTTCTTCCTGTCCCTCAGTTCCCGGTGCTTGTCCTTTAGTCCACATTTCCCGTGCTCCGCTTGTCCTTCAGCCCACAGTTACCGATGCTCTGCCCGTCTCGCAGCTCGCAGCTCCCTGTGTTCTGCCCGTCCATTAGCCGGCAGCTCTTGCCTACCCATCCCGCAGCCCACAGCTCCGTATTCTGTGCGGTCACAGTTCGCGCCTCTGCCCGTTCCTCGGACTGCCGTTCGCAGTCTTCTGCCCACACTTCGTCTCCTTGGCACCAACGGCTTGTGGCCATCAGTTCGCTCCGCACTGGCGCACGCGTGGCCCCATTGTTTCTGGCCGCTCCTTTTTTCCCACTCCCCTGCCTACGCCGTGCTTAATCTCAGATCCATTTTCTTTCCTCTCTCTCCGCCTTCACACCCACATCTCCCGAGGGCCTAGACCACATCATGACTCGGCTCCAAAGCAAGAAAACTGCTCGGTTGGCATTGCTTTCGTTGTTGTTGCTTGGATGTATCATTTATCTTTTATTCTCTAAGCACGAACAACTGTCTACTCCTTTCCCCAAGAACTTCAATTTTGGTGATGCTTTTAATTACGATAACGACGCTGATGTGGCGGATATAAGACGTCCGCTGCTTCAAAATAATCTCGATGCCAATGGCAGACAAAGGGGCTCGTCCCGGTACAGGCCCGGTTCGTTATCGGGATCCAACAGAAGACCGGAATTTAATGCTGCTGAATACTTGGAACTGAAGGTTGAAGTTGATGAAAAGAAAAATCCTAGTGGATTTCTAGGAGATATCACCGAAGTAGACCCCGAAAACGACAATACCGCGGCCGATGCTGCTGCTGCTGCCGAATTAGAGTATGTCAAGACCGAAAAACAGCCTGCGGCCGGGTCCCGTGCTGGAGCTCCTGGTCCTAATGGGTTCAAAGTACAACAACAGCCTGCGGTGGTGGACGAAAAAGCATTTGCTGTTGTTCCAGATAGTTTTGATACTGTAAAACCGTTCGATTTCCGTATTTACTCTCACAACGTCAAGAATGGAGGCCATTCACGGTTGGTTCCAGGCGAAGCGCCGTGGGATAAGCGTTCGAGAAAGATTACGGCCTCAATGAGACATAATGCCATCTACAACACCATCATTACGTTGCAGGAGGTGTACAAATTCCAACTTGACGATATCATGAACAATCTTAACCAGTTTTCTCCCAAGGGTGCTCCTGAATGGACCTACTACGGAGCCGGAAGAATCGATGGGAAGGAAGAGGGAGAATTCGTCCCTATCATCTACAAAAAAGCCGAATGGGAGCTTGTATTTAGTAATACTCTCTGGTTAAACGAAAAAAACTCCCGGATTGCCTACGAGGGATGGGACGCCAAATATCTTCGTATCGTGTCGTTCGTGACGTTGAAACATAAGCAATCCGGCAACTACATCAACGTATTCAACACTCACTTCGATCATATTGGAGAAATCTCTCAAATTGGTTCGGCCAATATGATCATAGAAATGATGAATAGCATCAACTCCTGGCCCTCAATCTTAGCAGGAGACCTCAATTGTGAGCCTAAATCGAAGGCCTACATGCTATTAACCGAAAACTACAGGGATCTGTCCAAATTGGTGACTCCCTACAACAGATACGGCCACAGTGGATCCACGGTCACCGGATTTGAAGGTGAAGTCTCCGCCAGAGGAGGCCAGACCATCGACTACATTTTCGTTCCCAAATACGCCATTAAAGCATCCCAAACCCCCAGCTGTAAACAAGAAGAACTGGCCAGCAGCCCTGCCTCCTCCAAAATCTACTTACAACTACTCGGCTTTGGGTTGATGCATTCCAAGTTCAACGGGCTCTACATGAGTGACCACAGACCGCTAATAGCCGACTACAGACTCGGGCCCAAGAAATGCTAATCATCTATAGAATCAACGAACCAACCGCATAAAACCATATACTGAATAAACCGTATACTGAATAAACCGTATATTAAGAAACCATACACCGAATACACCCGTACACTAACAAACATCAATACCCGATACACCCGTACCACAAATAAACACCCATACACCAAAAAATCCGTGCCCCATACATCTATACGTAAACACGCAAAATCCATAACAACTCCACCTTTACCAGCAACAATCAGCAATGGATAACCCACACGAGCAGGTACAGAACGCGTTGTTGTCGCGTATTATCAACAACATGGTATGTTGCAAACGCTCCAGAAAGTAGACAGAATACTAACAAGCAATAGGAGAACTTGAACAACTCCATAATGGATGTTAATGAGTCCTTAAGGGAGATCAACAAGAACAACAGAGACACCGAATTACTTGCTAGAATGTGGGAGAACTACTCTAAGCATTTTGACTACAATTTGGAGGCTACTGGTGAGAAAAGAAAGCCATTATGATGGCATAGACTCATAAATTCGAGATAACAGAGGAATTGAGTGCTAGAGGAGCAAGTTTTGACAATTCAGGTAAGTTTCAAACCTTTAGGAGAATTCTGGAGAATTCTGGAGGTGTTTAATCGCTTCAAACCATTAATTGAAGATGAAAGATGGTAGTTTTGGCCCAATAAGAAGGTTTTAGGGCAGTTTCTGTGGTTAAAAACCCATATTAGATGGCATTATGTTCAGAATTCGTTATAATTTCGTTAGGAATTTGTTAGAATATCTTCTAATTAGACTTCTAGCGCTAAACTTTCATCTTGCTTGAGAAAAGTTGGTGTTTTGCTACAATACATACACTTTAAGTGCTCTGAACATATCATCAAAAACACTTACATATGTTCAACCATTATCATACCTCTGATATTCCCTCATTATAACCTAGTTCAAATACCACCCAGAGGTCACTACAGAACCCTGGCTCATTTTCAGCCTACATGTTCTTCCATTTACTTTTATATTGATGACTATATGGTACAAATTAATCCGAGGATCGTATCGTCAGCTATTTGCCAACTGTAGCAGCTATTGGCTCTAACCAATATCTATTATGCTCTCCAATACACATTTATTCTTGGGTTGGTAACAAACCGTATCTCTTCTTCAAAGTAACTCTTTGTCTGGAGTACTTGTCATCTGGAGAGAATCTGGCTGGGTGGGCCGACTTGGTGATTTCACCTTCTTCAGTAGTCTTCTTCAAAGTGTAGATTCTCTTGCCGTCTGGGCCCAAAGTGTACATTAAATGCATGGTGTCTGGTGTTGTTGGAGTGGGTCTTCTCTTTAATGGTACGGAAATTTTTCATTTTTTACGGTCTTGAGATGGGATGGAGGTTTCCTGCAGACAAAAAGACCCAAACCTCTCGGTAAGCGCACTCCAAGTTTTGATCTGGCGATATCAAAACTTAACGAGGGTTTTGGCTGTAAACTTTCGTAGAAAATCAAGAAGAATCCAGCTGAGATGGCGCCGCCCAAGAAAGATGCGTTTGCTGACTTGTTCCTGTCAGCAACAGCCTCGTCATCATCCTCATCAGTGAACAATAACAATAAATTGTCGCTAGCTGAACGTCAAACTGCCATTAAACCGTCATCCAAAACTCCCAATAACTGGCTTGATCTCGATGTTTTATCTCCTGGCACTTCCTCAGTACCTTCTAACACCAATAGCAACCCTGCTTCCAACAATAGTAGCCAGATAAACATCAATTCCGACCCATTTGATATCTTTAACAAGCCATCTCCTCCTCCTCCACATCTTCCTACGAGACCCCAGCCTAGTCAACATAATCTGAGCATCCAGCCTTCATTGTTAGACGACGACTTCATCGATGCATTCACTCCTGAACCTGAGCCCGAGCCAGTACCTGAGCCAGAGCCAGAACCACAACCAGAGCCTATTGCTCGTCCTTCTAGTGTAAGCAAGAAAGACTCAGTTTTGGCTGAGTTGGTGGATATTGGATTTCCTGTAGATGTTTCCAACAATGCAATTGCAACCGTAGGCCCAGATTTGCAAGCATGTGTCAACTTCATCATGAGTGGAGGTAAAAACCTGCCGAATGTCCCTTCACGTCCTTCCCGTCAAAACAGACCCCAAAGACATCACGAACCTGATTTGGCGTCTTCAATCAATGATCTTTCGTCAGATTTATTTAGCAAAGCAACTTTATTCTACAATAAATCCAAGAAGACTGTTTTGAAGAATATTGAACAACTCCAACAAGGGGGTCCAATGGGCCATTCACACAACGGATCTGATGATAATCTTCCTGCTTGGATGAAGAACCAGCATATGTACAAAAAGGACGCTGTGGAGAGAAAGAAAAACGGAGAAAAATTCGAAGACTACGGCTCGGATGATGAAAATATCAATCGTGAAGAAATCAATAAGTTTATGGAAGCCCAAAGACAGAAGGATAAAGAAAAACTGAAGCATAGATACGATAACATTAAGGATATGGCTAGAAACAAGATTAATGGTGGAAGAGCAAGTGCAGATGTGGAAAGAGAACCACCAATGCCTCCTCGTCCTACTCAGCCCGTTTCAAGAACAAACAGTTCTTCTCTGGTCCAAAGAAACTCGAGACCTGCTACCCCTGCAGAAAGCATTCGTAGACCACCATCAGTCCAGGAAAAACCAGCTGTTAGTGTTGCCCAAGAAGCTAATTTGCTCGATTTAGGTGGTCCTCAACTCTCTCGAGCTGAACGATTCAAAATGGCAAAAGGTGATGATGATATCGTAGTTTCTACCAGAAGAAGAAAGCCAGCTGCTAGCGTTTCCAGATCCTCAACTCCTTCTGTATCGTCGTTGTCCATTAATAACCTGAACCCTCCTTCTAACACCACTTCCGAGCCACTTAATACGTTCCAGCAGTCTGATTTTGAAGTTTCAAAGACTAAAGCAACTGATTTGTTTGCGAATGGAGACTATGATTCTGCCCACAATGCATACATAAAGTGCTTAGAAGCATTACCAAACAATCACGAGTTGAGAATCATCATTTTATCCAATCTTGCATTAACCTCCATTAAAATGGGAAGCTACAAACAAGCGAGAGACTACAGTGATCAAGGGATTACTCTTGTGGGTGAAGAAGATAAGAAATCACAATACTTAATTAGTGGTAAAACTGTTAAGTCGTGGTACGTAAAGCTACTTTCTAGAAAAGCAGAAAGTTTGGAGCAATTAGAGTCATACAAAGAAGCACTAGAAGCCTACTTAGAGCTTGTGACTCAATTGGGGATTACTGATAAGAAGGTGATGGATGGTAAGAGACGGGTTAATGATATTGTGAATCCTCCTGTCAAAGCTCCTAAGCCCGTGAGACCAGTTAAAACCGAGCCAAAGATTAGTAGCAGTAATAACGAGGCATTGAGACGGATCAAGAAACAGAACGAACAGGAAAAACGTGAAGAAGAGTTGAAGTTCAAGCTTCACGATGAGATCCAGAGCAGATTATTCAATTGGAGCAATGGGAAAGAGGACAACTTACGGACGTTACTTATGTCCTTACCCAATATTTTGCCTGAGAGACTAGGCTTTACCTTTGTTACCACCAAGAAAATCACTCTTAACGACTTGATGCTTCCCAAGAAGGTCAAGATCAACTACATGAAGGTAATTAGTTCAATTCACCCCGATAAGCTCGGCCGGCTTGAAGCCGAGGACAAGATGATATGTCAGGGGGTATTTGTAATTCTAAACAAGTCCTGGGATATCTTCAAGGAGCAAAATGGTATAAACTAGACCCTTTAATACTATAATTCATTCACTTCGATCTAATGGAGATAATAAGTAACTCCGAAAATCCGATTTTTCACTTTTTCGTAAATGGTGCGCATCGAAACCTTTTGACAGCAACTATAAATAAACCTTATCAGCACTCGCCACTATCTCTGCGATTGGGTAGGTAGCAAGCCATGACAGCAGCACCAGACTCTGATAGAACTATAGACGACGTAGGATCAAAAACCGAGCATGATGAGAAGCACGAACTTCCTCCGTATACCTTCAAAAAGTCGATGAAAGATTGGATACAACAAAGTACTTCCAACCACTTCTCCAATGCAAAAGTGGAAGAGAGATTGCTTTCGTTCCTTCCCTTTTTCCCCGAGTCTGACGGCAAGAGATCGGCAAAGACCATTGATACGAAGCTAGACAATGGCAATTACATTCATGAGTTCTATATCGAGAACTTGCAGCAGGATCTGCCTATAGATAAGGATGTTGTGCTCATTCATGGGTATGCTGCATCTCTAGGATTGTTCATTGACAACTATGATCTCCTATCATCGGTACCTGGGATCAGAATCCATGCTCTTGACTTGTACGGGTTTGGGTTTTCGTCTCGGCCCAACTTCCCCCGGTTTAAGTACGAAACAAAGGAGGATATATACAAAATAGAGAACTGGTTTATTGACCGTATCGAGGAGTGGCGGATCAAACGTAAAATTGACCAATTCATTCTAATTGGGCACTCTTTTGGGGGATATTTGGCTAGCACGTACTATCGTAAGTACAACCAAAAAATATCCGACACCGAGTATGTGATTGAAAAATTGATCTTATTGAGTCCTGTGGGTGTAGAAAGGAGCAAGTATTCGTACTTGAAAGGGGAAACAATAGAAAGCAGTGATCAACAGGAGGAGAATAACTCGACACCGCAAGTCCCTTTAACCCGAGAACTAACGGATAATCAAGAGGATTTGATCCATGGAGGTGACCCCGAAGAGTTCATATCGACCAATGAAGACGACTCTCCATGGGAATCGAATTTGATTCGGTACCTATGGAAGAAAAACTTCTCTCCCTTCGTAATAATGAGGAACTCGGGGCCATGGAAATCGAAATTTATCTCTAACTGGACAAGAAGACGGTTTTCACACATTTACCACGAAGACCCTGTCCATTTTCAGAATATTCATGACTACATTTATAGAGTGTTCAATGCAAAAGGAAGTGGAGAATATGCAATCACACGAGTGTTAGACTTCGGTGCATTGGCTCGCTTACCGCTTGTTGAGCGAATCCCTGCAAAGGTGGTAGAAAATAATACCCCTATATTGTGGTTGTATGGGGACAAGGATTGGATGAATGAAAAGGCAGGGAAGGAAGCACATGATGAGGTCAATCGTCTTTCTAAGGCGAAATACGGAACAAAATTGTCGTCATATGCCCTTATTTCCAACGCTGGGCATCACCTTTACCTTGATAACCCTACCGAATTCACTGAGGTTGTGTTTGACTTTTTAGGCATCAAGCCTCAGTAACGTCATTTCCATATTTAGCCTTTGGTTTGTAATTACGTACATCTCGTGTATATACTATGCATATTAACCGACTACGATATCCGATGCCTCCAATTAGCTGAAAAAAACTCATCGTACGTTCATCTGTGGAGATCTTGGAGATAAACAACAAACTCACTATTTTTAGCCTCATGAATGACGTAATTTGTTCCTTTTTTTTTTCTCTCACATATCATGCTGCAAAGAAGATGCCTGACACTAAATATTTTTACTTTCTTTTGCAACATAAAAGTAGTCATTACGTGGCTCTATTGCATGCCTATTGGCTCCATTGGCCTTATGTGACATGGACCTGGCATTGTCCAAAATCCCGCACATTTGTCTTGTCAAACATAATCATGCACCATGCCGGTTGACGTTAGATGTTGTCAAAAATCTATTAATACTACATCCTATGGGTCATTCATGTGTGGGCCTTAGTTTGACATAAGGTGTCCAACAAGATAAATAGCAGGACCATTCGCTGGAGTAATTCATTTTTTTTATCCATCAATCATCCACTACAACTTAAATATGCAACTCTCTTCTACTTTCACTTTCGCTGCAATTCTCTCAATCGCTTCTGCCGCAACCTCGTTCGGCCTTGTTACCATTAGATCAGGCTCCGACTTGCAATACAACAGTGTATCTGCCTCCGGCAACAACATCGTTGCCACCACCGAAAACACTGGCATCACTTTTGTGTTAAACAGTGATGGTTCCTTAGTTGATGCTGCCACTAAAAAATATGTGGGGGTAAACGCAGAAAAACAGGTGGTGCAATTGGACAATGCCGACAAGGAATTCAGCTTTGTTGACGAATCCAACTTGGCCTACAAGGGACAAGAAGTCTTTGCTGTTGCTTCTAACAAGCAATTGACTATCGGTGAAGGTACAGGTGTGGCCTTATTGGCTGTGGACAAGAAGGAAACTGCTGATGTCCACCCTGGCTCTTCTTCGTCCTCTGCGACTAAAACCTCGTCGTCTGCTCCAAAGCCAACTTCTAGCCGCACTGGTACAAAGACCTCAACCGCAACGGCCACGTCAACTGCCACAAGCGGAGCTACTACCAAATTCGGAGTAGTTTCCATCGCATCCGGTACCAAGTTCCAATACGCTGCCATCAAAAAAGTCGACAGCCATCCCCACGTATTTTCTGTGGGGGGCAACGAGGGAACGGATCTTGTCTTAACTTTGAAATCCGACGGAACCTTAGTGGACCAGGACGGAAGAGGAGTTAATCTCGATCCTAAAACCGGAGAATTAGGTAGTGTTGCTCCGTTCGGACGTCAAGCTGCCACCACCGGATTTGCTATCAAGGACGGACACTTAGTCCACGATGGTCAAGACAATTGGCGTGCATGCCCCAGTGGAGAAGACAAATACTCCTTAGCCAATAATGACTGTATTGGAGGTACTGGTATTGCTTTACATACCATTGATGAAACCAAGGCTTAAGGTTTCTTCACCTCTTTTTCCCTTTGCATAGTTTTATTTAGTTCTACGATTTCTGTATCCCCTATTCTGCATCTCAAAAATAACTCCACAATTTTTCCAACACCAGGACGAATAGTTTTTTCAATATACCTAAAAATTCAACTCACCTGTAATTATTCCGAGCAAAGACGCTGAGGGTTCCATATATAAGGTTTTGTTCAAATTACCTGGGAATTGCAAGGTCTCCGGAATTTTTTAACGGCTAGGAAATTTACGAGAGCACCCCATGATCCCAACATTTCACTACAGCCACGAGTTTATGGACACAATCCCACCCCTCTTCCACAGTTATTCTCATTTTCTTTGTATTTCTTGTATTTGTTCCTTGTTTGTTTTGCTTTTCTGCTTAGAAAGTTCAAAAACAGAAGTCTTGCGCTTAGGGGTGGGGAGCAAAGTTGGAGAAATTTATCCAATTGGTCAGCCTAAGCTGCATCAACAATGCACGACAACAGTTAAAGGAGATCCGGATTTTTTTCCGTTACGGACGAAGTTTCCATTTCGGTAACGAGGTCGTTAAATTTTTTGGACGCGATGCCTAAAACAGAAACTGTTCCGGCATCCCCACAATCTGAAAAATTGTTATAAATATGAAAGCTACTAACCCCAAATTTTTCACCAGATGGTTCTATAACATTAGCATCATACAATATGGCTGACATAGATATTGAAAAAACTCTTGCTGCATTGACTCTTACTGAGAAAATCAGCTTACTTGCTGGAATTGACTTCTGGCACACTTTCCCAGTGGAAAGATTAGGCGTTCCTAGTCTTAGATTTAGTGATGGACCAAACGGGGTCAGAGGTACCAAATTCTTCAATGCTGTGCCTTCTGGTTGTTTCCCATGTGGTACCTCATTAGCTGCTACTTTCAACAAGGACTTGTTGGTCAAAGCCGGTCAATTGATGGCTGTTGAAGCCAAACATAAATCTGCCCACGTTATCTTGGGTCCAACTACCAACATGGCCAGAGGTCCAATTGGTGGAAGAGGTTTTGAATCATTCAGTGAAGATCCTCATCTTGCTGGTCTTTCTTCTGCCTCTATCGTTAAAGGTATTCAAGACAAAGATATTGCTGCCACTATTAAGCATTTCGTTGGTAACGATTTGGAAGACCAACGTAATGCTAGTGACTCCATTATCACCGAAAGAGCCTTGAGAGAAATCTACTTGGAGCCTTTCAGACTTGCTGTCAAATACGCTGATCCAAAGGCCTTCATGACTGGTTACAACAAGGTTAATGGTGAACATGTTTCTCAATCCGAAAGAATTCTTCAAAAAATCCTTAGAGAAGAATGGGGTTGGGATGGTACCATTATGTCCGATTGGTTCGGTACTTACACCGGTAAGACTGGTATTGAAAACGGTTTGGATATCGAAATGCCAGGTCCAACCAAATTCAGATCAGTTGATGCTATTACTCACATGATCCAAACTAGAGAACTTCATATCAACAGTCTTAATGAAAGAGTTAGAGGTGTTTTGAAGTTAGTTAAAGCTACTGCCAATTCTGGTGTTGTTGAAAACGGTCCAGAAGATACCAAAAACAACACTCCAGAAACCAGTGCTTTCTTAAGAGAAGTTGCTGGTGAAGGAATCGTTTTATTGAAAAACGAAGACTCCATTCTTCCATTGAAGAAAGACGAAACCATCGCTGTTATTGGACCTAACGCCAAGTTCTCTGCTTACTGTGGTGGTGGTTCTGCCTCGTTGGCTTCTTACTACAATACTACTCCTTATGAAGGTATTCTGGCCAAATTATCTGCTCCTCCAGCTTACACTGTTGGTGCTTACGGTCACAAGAACTTACCAGCTTTAGCTAAGGATTTGGTTAACCCAGTCACCAAAGACAAGGGTATTAACATCAAATTCTTCCCTAAAGACCCAAGAGACAAAACTAGTGGTGTTCAAGAAGCCTTTGATGAATACAATATTCTGCAAAGTTTGATTCTTTTGTTCGATTACTTGTCTCCTATCAACACTAACCTCTATTACTTGGTTATGGAAGGTGACTTAACCCCAGAAGAAACCGCCACTTACGAATTTGGTCTTTCTACTTTAGGTACTTCTCAACTTTTCGTTGACGGTAAGTTGGTTGTTGACAACAAGACCAAACAAACCAGAGGTGAATCATTCTTCGGTGGTGGTACTATTGAAGAAAGGGGATCAATCGACTTAGAAAAGGGTAAAACTTATAGAGTTACCATTGAATTTGGTTCTGCTCCAACCTACACTGCTGCTGAAAAAGATGCTGTCAACTTCGGTGGTGGTGGTGGTGTTATCTTCGGTTACGCCAAGGTCATTGATCCAAAGGAAGAAATCCAAAATGCTGTTAAATTGGCTTCTTCTGTTGATAAGGTTGTCTTATCTATTGGTCTTAACCTTGAATGGGAATCTGAAGGTTATGATAGAGAAAACATGGACCTTCCAGGCTACACTAACGATTTAGTTGCTGCTGTCTTGGAAGCCAACCCTAACACCGTCGTTGTCAATCAATCTGGTACTCCAGTTGAATTCCCATGGTTGTCCAAAGCAAAGGCTTTGGTTCAAGCCTGGTACGGTGGTAATGAATTAGGTCATGCTCTTGCTGACGTTTTGTTTGGTGATGTCAATCCTTCTGGTAAGTTGTCCTTGTCATGGCCATTCAAATTAATTGATAACCCTACTTACTTGAACTTCAAGACTGAAAAGGGAAGAGTCTTGTACGGTGAAGATATTTTCATTGGTTACAGATACTACGAAAAATTACAAAGACAAGTTGCTTTCCCATTCGGTTTCGGTTTATCTTACACTGAATTCGGCTACTCTGACTTGAAGGTTAAGGTTGACGAAGCTAACGACGTTTTGGATGTTTCCGTTAAACTTAAGAACACCGGTGCTGTTGAAGGTGCTGAAGTTGTCCAAGTTTACGTTTCTTCCAAACAAACTTCTGTCATTCGTCCTGTCAAGGAATTGAAGGGTTTCGAAAAGGTTGTTTTGAAAGCTGGCGAAGAAAAGGTTGTCGAATTAAAATTATCCTTGAAAGACTCTGCATCTTTCTTCGATGAATACGAAGACAAATGGTCTCTTGAAGCTGGTGACTACGAAGTGCAAATTGGTAAGAGCAGTGACGACATTGAAGAAATTGCTGCCTTCAAGGTTGAAACTTCTAAATTATGGTTGGGAATCTAGATTTGAGGTAAATAAAAAATCAGACATAGCTACGAATACATTTCCGAATAAAATTCATTCTTTAACAACTTGTAATTGTACTTAGTATTGAAATATGAGATAAGGATCAATAATTAATTGTAGTTGAATGACAACAGTACAAAATAAAACACTCTACATACATATACAAAATTAACCTGAACCAAAGTAATATATAGCTCAAGTTCTAAATCCTATTCTCAATTTCGGCTCATTGTTTGGCCATTTAGTAAGTTCCTGTAATACCAGTAGCTGCAGATCCTCCGACGTGTACTTCGAAAGAACCGTCAACTTCCTTCACAATTGCAGCAAGTTTTCCGTCTCTTTTTTTATGTCTTCCCTGGGAGATTTCCAATGAGCCTCTGAAACCAAAATGTGTTGCCAAAAAGGCAGCATCAGCACCGGCACCAGACCCACAAACTGGATCTTCATCAACACCAACGCCTGGAGCAAAGTTTCTGGCCTCGTAAGTACCATCCGGGTATTTCCCAAAAACAGAGTAGCCTACCCACCCATATTTCTGGGATGCTACTTTGATCTTTCCGTAGTCTGGCTTGAGGTTATTCACAATATCAGCCGAGGCCAAATTTATAGTGAGCCACGTAGGACCATCAGCGATCAACACTGGAGGGGCAGATTGACTACATGCTCCTGCTTCCAAGTTCAACGAGTCTTCAATGGCAGCAATTGCTTCATCATCGATTTTAGAGATGTTGAAATAAGGAAACTTGACACTGATAACTCCATCTTTCACAGTCAATTCAAGAATTCCAGCACCGCATTGTTGGTAGATCTTACCATCTTCTGAGGGTTTTGCAATACCAGCTTCAATAACAGCATGACAAGAACCCACAGTAGGATGACCAGCAAAAGGAAGCTCCTTTCCTGGGGTGAAAATTCTCAATTGATAGTCTGCTTTCGCATCAGTCGGTTTTAATACAAACGTTGTTTCAGACAAATTGGTCCAGTTTGCAATGGACTGCATTTCCTCGGTGGTTAAGTTGTCGGCATCGAAGAACACGGCCACGGGATTACCGTCAAATTGTTTCGACGTGAATACACTGACTTGTTTGAATAATGGCATGGCAGTGAAGTTGAAAAATCCGGGGGAAAAAAGATCCGCTTCCGCTCTTATTTATAGAGGTCGTCGGCGCGATGTTTCCCCACCAGATGACTCACAGATAAGAGGATTACCGCATCATGGAATCATCTCAATGGATGGTGTAGGGCCCCAAAATTTCTTGGAGAACACATTGGAAACTGGCCAAATCTTCCAGAGATTTCATGTAGAAAGGAGGTATGGAGTTTAACTTTCTTGATCTTGAGCCGACATTGAAGGTCGTGCAGCGTTCCCATCGGCTCGGCTTAATGAACGTAATTCGATATATTTTAGAGTCTCTGTAGGGTATACTTGAAGCAGTAATTACAATGGCGCTGTGTGTAGGCGCCTTAGAGTAACCAGCGACTGCTTGGTATTAAGGTACTAAAACGTAGTTTCTGGGGCCTCTAATGGGTTCCATTGTTTAAAGCCAGAGATGCCACTAGGTGCAAAATCGATTTGATATGCACCAGGTATTGAACTATTGCACTAGGGATACTTGAAAAACTACAATTCGGAGGAATTTTTCAGCCCAAATCTATCAAAATGGCATAACAATTGTCCTTTCTTACAGAACTAGCCGAAAATAAAATTCGGTGGTAAAGCCTCTACAAAACCTTACCCAATTGAGTACTCCTTATTGTAATGCTTTTGAAATATTTGCAAACATGCAACTTGCCTCAGGCATCAAAAGCGCTATATCTATTGTTGCAAATTCCTGCAAATTCCCAAAGAAGAATTGATCTAAGGTAAAAGATGCCTTACAAAATTAAATTAGGTTTAATGAAATTATTTTGGCAAAATGAGACTAGGTGACGTTAAATAATATTTGCCTAAAGCCGCCATTGGGGAAGTACCTCGGCGACTGTGATACAACAACCATCTCTTGGTCCTTATCGAGTGGGGTACCTTCGGTACACTTTAGTCTCTTCCACAGTCTCGTTTGAAAGCTATACTGTAAGTAAGGTAAATAGCAAGAGCATGTGGAATCACTAACGAGCAACTGTAGAATTCAGATGTCCCCTAAATATGTGAAAATAGCAATAGTATCAAGCACTTCAGGCATAGTAAACTTTCGGAGAAAGCCTAAGACATCTTTAACTTCATGGTCTCTTTGAACAACTAAACGCCATACTGTGAACCAAAGTATCGCAAACCCAATAAGGTGGGCGCAATTTAAACTTTCTAAGCAGTATTTACATATTGAACCATATCGTTTAAAGTGAGAAGACAAAATCAAGCAAGATCGAATAATATGCTAAATGGACTTATTTGTCCTATGTCACTTATTATATAATCCATGTAATAATCACATTATTTTTAACTTGAAAATGCAATTGGGAAGGTGGGGTATCACTATGGCTTAAGTCAAGTTTAAAAAGGGTCTGAATGCAGCATTGATTTCTGCATCATGAAGGCTGATGTAGTCAATACCAAGAAAAATATTCTTGAAGCTAAACCATAAAATTGATTTCTATTCCAAAGTAGCATCAATCTGTCCTAGAATGTGGTTTTATCTTTTTGAAAATGCTTAAGTTCTATTCCGGTAAAAGTGCCACAGATTAAGGAAACAGTGAGAGGAAGAAGTCAAATTTATACTTAAAAATGATATTTGCCATAAACGCTGTACAGACATCAGGTGAACTGATTCGGAATTAAAAATTATAAATGGCACTGAATAAGAGAAAAAGCTAAAGTCACTTTAAGGTTTTCACCAATGCTCATATCATCAAACAATCGAAGGAAAAACTTCGGAATCGAGATCAAACTTTATTTACGTCTGTTACAATAATCTTGTTTCAAAATAAACAACTAGACTAAAAAGCAATGAGATTACCTATTTCTATGGAAAATGATAAATCAGAACTTCAAGTTCCCCACAAATTTACTTAATTTGGTTATGAAAATGGCTCAATGAAATATTTTTACGATGTTTATTTTCAGAGGGTGAAAAATACTTAGCCAAATTATTTTTCATACTTGGATCTTCATACTTTGGAGTAGAATTTGAATATATAGGGAAAGTGCCAATAAGTATCATTTGTTCCACGACTGTCCCTTGATGTCGTTTTATTTTTTGCTAGATAGTTCAGAATTTCCCAATAAACTTCTATTGTAACATCAAAGTTTGCAAAAGTGGTCATAACTGGCTTATAATGTAATTATATTCGATTCCTAAAAACCATAATTGCGTTATACCGAGGGAACAGGCATAGGGTAATACGTAAAGTTGGTTCTAATAATTTTTCTTCATTTATTATTATTGATTAATTTGAAAATTATTTTGTGCTATTTTTGAAGGGGCTTGCTGTTGTAGTGCCTAATATGCTCGGTTGTCCAGATAGGTTATTAACTCGACGAAGCTTATACTTTGGCCTGCAATTCGACTTGCAATCTGGCTGAGCTCGGAGTTTCCAAATTTAACTCCTAATAAGTAATCATTGTCAACTCATATCTATACTGTTGTTCTAAGAGTCTTAGGAGAGTCTGCCTACAGAAATAGGAGGTTTATGTTGGGGTATGTAATTTGAGGCTTAAAGTCGCGAAAACTGAGATACCTGGACCTCCAATTGCTGCAAACTTCTACTTACAACTTTCATGTACAAAAAATCGCACAGGAATTTTAGATCGCACTTCAAAAAATAAGATGGATGTTCGTAATAAAGACATCGGTAAGAAAAACACAATTTTGACAAGTATCGAGGGACAAACAGAAAGGTGAGGACACCGGACACAAACTTCTAGAAATTCCTTCCTTTAAAGAGTGAAGGGTATTGTATTATTTACCATTGTAAATACTCAAAACCTTTCTGGCGCTTCAGTGCCTATTTTGTACTGATCTATTTTAAGAAATATTTTATGGTTTCTTGTTCTATTTTTCAACCAGTCAATATCTGTCAACACCTTTTATGCATGGACATACTTCCATGTTACCGGTTTCTTGATCAAGTAGCTCTGAGATCTGCAAATGTTGGTTCGTGGTTTACAACACGTGAAATTAAGGCTTTTAACCTTTGCAAGACAAGTAAGATTCTGAAAGGGAATCTCCTATTCCCAATTGAGACCTAACTTCTCTTGAGAACCTTAGAATGTCGAGCGTGACAAATGCAAAACTCATAAAGTATAATAAAAGAACCGTGGCTCTCTATCGAACCACGATATGAACCCTCTGTCGGATGTGATTTTCAGACTATGATTATGGCATGACTTTAGACTTTAGGCCTGAATTATTGAGATGTATTCTTAACTCCTATGTTGCAAAAATCTATTTAAACATCAAAAAATCCAATGCAATAAACGAGATATCTAAAGTCAACGCTTTTGAAAAGAGTAACATCAGTCTATCCATATTCATTCGCTCGCTAAGATGTTTCTCAAAAAAGTTCCATTGCTCTTGTTACAGCTTGCTGTGTATCTTCACCAGGTGTCTGCTAAAGATATATACGTTGATACTATCACTAAAGGTAATGTCCAACTTAACATTGGAGATATTACTATCCATCAAGGGGCTTATTGGTCAATCGTTGACAATGAGTTCTCAGATATGATCGGTAGTCTTACTGTTGAAACCGATGCTGGGTTCTTCATTAGCTCTGATTCCAATCTTGTTGGTTTGACAGTTATTGAAGCAGGTAATTCTGTGTCCAATCAAGGTACTATCTCCTTTGACTCGAGAAACAGTATTACCACACCATCGTTCACCATTCTGTCACAGAAATTTTTCAATTCCGGAAATGTCTTTTTTTCGGCCGACGGAAGCAAAGGTACCCCGACTTTTTCAATCTCTTCACCAAGCTGGCAAAACACTGGGCTTATTGTTTTTGATCAAAACCAGAGAACCAAAAGTACTGTGACTTTAGGAGGAGGTACTCTTAACCCTAAGATCACTAATAATGGTCAAATCTGTTTAATCAATGAGATTTATGAACAAACGACAAATGTTGCCGGTGAAGGATGTATTGATGTTGGTGTTCTGAGTACTTTATGGACTTCAAGTTCACTTTTGTCTTGGGACTCCCTGCAAACTATTTACTTGAGTTCCCCATCCTCGTCTCTTAAAATTGAAATTCTTAGTACCTCTCAGACTTTTACTGTTGCTGGTTGGGGTAATGGTAACCTTATTGGAATTAGTACCGAAATTAATGATTGGGACTACGATGCTTCTACTGGGGTCTTATGGATTCGTCCAACCATTATTTCCCAGAGAACTTACTTTAATGTTGGTCTTGGTTACGACAAAAGCCAAATTTCTTTGGTTAACGGAAATTATGGTAATGGTGTTACTCCTGCTTACAACGGGGCTTTGTCTTATCAGTTGGCACCACCAAATGGGGCTGGTGCTAACTGTAAGCCATGTAGCGTGATTCCAAATCCTCCAGATTCCAGCTCATCAAGTGCTGGTGCTACTTCTACTGCTAGTTCTGGTGAATTCACACCTTCCACATTAGTGACTCAAACTACTAGTACCACGACTCCTTCTGAAGATGGTCCTTCTGATGACTCTACGACCACTACTGATTCTGTTAATGCTACAACTGAAGCGGGTGCCACTAGTACCACAGGAACTACCACGGCTCCCACTACTACCTCCACCACTTCTACTACCCCAACTAGCTCGACCACCCCAACTACTTCAACGACCGCGACAACCACTGGTGCCGGTGATAATACTTCTACCACCTCGACGACCACTGGTGCCGGTGATAATACTTCTACCACCTCGACTAACGCTGGTGCTGGTGATAATACTTCTACCACATCGACTAACACTGGTGCTGGTGATAATACTTCTACTACTTCTACTACTGATGCTGGTGATAATACTTCTACCACATCGACTAACACTGGTGCTGGTGATAATACTTCTACTTCTGCTACTGGTACTGGTACCTCAACTTCTTCGGCTGGGGGTGATTCCACTCCTACTACAGCCGAGGGGGCCACTACTTCTAATGGATCAGAGGGCACTGAAACTTCTTTTGGTGCTGCCTCTACAACTGATTCATCTGGGGATTCCACCGCTTCAAATGGTAACTCAGCTGCTTCAAATACATCTAATGGAGGCTCATCGGGTAATTCTAACGGTGAATCATCTGCTACAGCCTCTGTAGTTTCTGATAGCTCTAACGCTTCTCCAACAGATTCATCTTCAGGCTCCACTACTACTGGAGCTAACGGATCTGGATCAGATAATGGATCTGGAAGCGGATCTGGGAATGGCTCTGGGAATGATTCTGGAAGCGGCTCTGGCAACGGCTCTAGTTCTGGCAACGGCTCTGGCAATGGCTCTAGTTCTGGTAACGGATCAGATAATGGCTCTGGAAATGGTTCAGGATCAGGTAATGGGTCTGGAAGCGGATCTGGCAGCGGATCGGGCAATGGTTCTAACAATGGTTCAGGATCAGGTAATGGATCTGGCAGCGGATCTGGCAATGGTTCTAACGATGGTTCAGGATCAGACAATGGTTCAGGATCAGGTAATGGATCTGGCAGCGGATCTGGCAATGGTTCCAACAATGGTTCAGGATCTGGTAGTGACTCAGGTAATGGCTCAGGATCAGATACATCAGCAAGTGGATCAGGATCAGGTAATGGCTCAAGTAATGGGTCAGACGCTGGCTCTACCAGTACCGCTACTGTCACCGAGGAGCAAACGACTGTTGTTACTATTACATCTTGTTCCAGTAATTCATGCACCACTAAACATTCAACTGGTCTTGTAACTGTAGTTACATCTACTGTTGAAGGTACTGAAACCGTCTACACTACATACTGTCCACTTTCATCCACCGAAGAATCCCAAGGGGGTGCTACTTCTGCTAATGGTTCCACTGAAACCTCTTCTTCAAGTTCCTTATCTGGAGCAGCAGGGTCAAACCCAAGTTCAGGGTCTGAAGCCAATTCTGGTTCACCTGGTTCTCCAAGTTCCGGTTCATCAAGCCAATCATCCGGCTCAGGTTCATCAGCTCCATCTTCCGGCTCGTCTGGCTCGTCTTCAGGTTCCTCTATCTCAGGTTCCAACTCAAGTTTGGAATCTACATCTACTACTACCTCCACCTCCACTGTGACTGTTGCTCAATCAAACGGATCATCGGCCGCCGGTCCAAGCTCAGGATCTGGTCCTGCTGCTGGATCAGGCTCCAATCCTGCTGCTGGATCAGGCTCCAATCCTGCTGCTGGATCAGGCTCTAGTCCTATTGCTGGATCAGGATCTAGTTCAGAGTCAGGTCCCAGCTCAGTCCTGAATATTGTTGGATCAACCAGCACTATTTCCCCAACTGCTTCTCTCTACGAAGGGGGATCACAAAAAGCAGAAGTTAATTTGCTTTTGACCACGATTGGTTTGATTTCTCTTTTCTTGATTTAAATACCTATACTTACTTTTTCGCCTTCTCCAAAAGCCTGGATTTATTATTATTATTTCTTCAATGGTTCATTAGAATCCTAGTGGTTACTTTATTTTATTTTTCTTCTTTTATTTAGCTTCTATATTTGAATACCCATATTTTTCGTAATTTAGCAAATTAGGAAATTATTTCCGTGATACGAGCCCTGTCAAACTAAAGCTTATTTAACTTAATCATGACAAGTTTATCGTTCTGCGGAATTGTCACTCTTTAATTGAACCAGACACATGTGGATTTCACCATCTTATGTCTTCAATGTCACCATGATTCGCAGAGAGTAGATTCGTGATACCCGGGAGGTTAGAGCCAATCAACGAATAGCTCTCCACAATAATATTGATACAAGACAATCTAGTGAGTTTTAACGAATTAAAGGACTACAGGCGAGCACATTGCTCGCAATTCGTCAATATATTTGACAGATGTTTGACAGATTTCAAAACCCTGCGTCTTGGTTACTCCTTTAGAACATACGTCGGCCGCAAAATATCTCATGTGAAACTGGTTCTTTTGTATGTCAAGTTTCAGTTGCAAAATCAGTCCTAATATTTTTGGTGCCTTCCCTCGACAATTACCTCATATAGTTTATTAATAACTACCTATTTCAGCATATGATACTTTGAATAAAGTTTTGTGGAGAGGCTTAAAATAGATCCACGAAGCCCGTTATTCTAGAGGTTAATTAATTAATTCCAAGAATGTATCAAAAGCAACAACGCTCCTATACGGCCTCGTTGACTTTGAATTACGATTAGTGGTCAAACAAGGAGTGATTGGTAGATGAGGCTTATTGTATCTCTGGCTATGGCAGCAGCAAAAAAAACCCAGAGTCAGTAGGATTTTCTGCCTGGAAAACTTTGAGTGAACTCCTAACCATACTTCTATGAAGGGCAACAAGCGCTTATATACGGTTAGTTTTACTGCTCGTGGCTCATAACAGTGTAACAAAGTTATTACTCTCAGTGATCTGCTTCTTCTGATCTGCTTGTCCTGATCTGTCTAAGTACATTACCAGATAATACCCATAACTATGAGAAAATATTTTAAACGGCTATTTCGTTTAATAACGCATCCCTCCATTTTGCATCCTATAGAAAACCGATCAACAGCCTTCAAAATGAAGTATATAGAGACCACTAAAAGACAACTTATCCTGCAATTAGAAAAGTATCTATCAGTATCAATATGTTTGCTAATATTGCATCGTTTGCTTTGCTCTTAAAAGCTATTTCAGGACTCGTTGTAAGAGACAATGATAAAGCTTCATTCAACTATATTGCCTCTCCATTTAAGAAAGGTGAACTGTATATGCCTACAGTTGAATGGGAACTAGGTACTCCACCACAAAAGATTAACGTCCAATTTGACACTGGTTCTGATTTGCCGGTTATAGAGACCTCAGCCTTGCTCGGTCTCCCAGGTTTTAATGGATCGCTTTCATCTACTTATCACAACAGTTCTAAGTCTGCTTCATCGGGTTATCTTGGTGGGAGCCTTAATGGTGCCTGGTCAAATGATGTACTTTCATGGGGTGGCCATACATTGAACAACTTTACTTTCATTTACACGCCAGATCACTTGTATGGAACCTTGGCAGGTATCGATGTCTTCGATACAGATACTAATTTGTTAGACATGTTAAAGGCGGCTGGTCTTATCGATAGAAGATCCTTCGCCGCTTACTGGGATGATCTCGAGAAGTATACAGGATCGCTAGTTATTGGAGGTGTTGATCGGTCTAAATTCAAAGGGAAATTGACCTCAGTACCATATCATCATTTATTCAATATTGGAAATTATACAGTACACGATGGAGGAAAAGAAATACACTCTCAAACTAATGATACGAAAGAAGTTATGTTTGATACTGGGGCTTATGGGGTTTATGTACCAGAACAGACCCATCAATATCTTCGTGAACAATACGGTGATGGGAAATCTATTGATTGTGAAAAGGTAAGAAAAGCTAACCCAACTTTAAGTATTGAAATTGAAAACACCTACAATATAACCATACCTTTGATTGACAAATTACCAGATGGTTGCAAAACTGCTACAGATTTCGATGATTTGAAAAATCCATGGGATGTTCCTACAGGACCTACCTTCTACAAATATAACTATGTTGTATGGGACTATGATGCAAGAAGAATGTTGTTTGGTGAAAGAAACCCAAATCCAGGTTCACCTGATATTGTTCCTATTACTGAAGACCTCATCGTCTAAATCTAGTGAAGTTTAGAATTCAAAATCACATGTTATGATGGAAATACTAAGTACTCCATGAATAAAAATAGAATATATCACCAAATATACTGTAGATGTCGATGTGCTACATAAAGGTGAGAATCTTATGTAAGAAAGACATGAAAACTTTGCTTATTCAAACAGCAAACCGTTCCAATACCTCTTCAAATCCTTCTTCCCAAACCTCATTTGCCAACCGGTGGTAGACTCAATTTTTACCAAAAGGCTTAATATTATTTCGTGTTCATTCTCACTGCTTAATAGTTTCCCTGCAATCCACAATGGCTGCATATTTTTGAATGAATTATTAAAAACATACTTATGGCTCTTATGGATACTAATTGCACAAATTTGTTTTCCATGCCAAGTTGTTGATCTCTAAACTAATGTTAGTTATTTTTTTAAGTCCCACGAATATACATACGATGGAAGATGTTGATTTGATTTTGTAGAGCCTTGGCTTGTTTTGGATGAGTAATAACACTGCCATATGGAATATTTGGTTAGCAGAGATTGTAGAAACGTTTAAGAATAGCACACCAGGAAATGGTTTATCATCAATAGCCATAATTGATTTCGCATGTTTAGGTCTGTTCAAAATCCACTCTTGGACTTACTAATATCTACAATTGGATCTATTATGGCAAACTAAAACCTTACTTTTCATAACATAATCAAAATTCCTGTTCACCGGAATAAGAGGAGTGGGACCACCGCAGCTCTAGTAACCTGTATCATATCCGCTACCATACTAAAATATGAAGTTGCCTTGTCAAAAATCGCAAAAATATGCAAATTAAGACATCTCACGCTAAGGATATACTAAAGGACTCGTTACAACATCAACTACGTAAACACTAAACAATTTTTAGTAAAAATTGAGCAGAAATTCCATAAGTTAAAAATCTCTTTTCCTGAACTTTTAAAAAAAGAACAATAAATTGACAAAAGTTAAAATTCAGAATGAAAAAATAAAACCAAGATTTGGCTTTGTTCCGTTCTATTGTGGTCAAGAAAGGAGCCACCCAAAGATAGCATCTGAGATTATCCGAATATGTAGGCAAGGGTTGAGTGACCAGGATGGTTAATGCCCATGGAATAGATCGTCATGCTAACATTGATTACTTATTATCTATCGAATACAGAAGAATCTACGAGCGGAAATGTATTTGAGTATAGATTGTTAGTTTAACTTAACAAATTTTCTTGGTGAACCTGAGGGCGATCGAATACGTCATTATAAAGAAAGTTCTTTTGTATCATATGTCAATGCCGGTTCCGCTGCAGAAGAACAAAGTCAGCATTTTATCTGTTGCTACGACGTTCCATCTAACTAATAATTTATATTTAACAGCTTTTTCAGAAAATAATAAATTACGTATCAGGTTAATAGGGAAGTTTAATATAGTTGGACAATATTACTTCTATTCATTATTTTGTGGATAGTGATTATTGAATGCAAAGATGTTACATTAAAATTCTACTTTTATATGGACTGGATTGTTCTGTCCATCTATATGGAAATACAGCAAAAATTCCAGAGTCAAGATGATTTGCTAAGCTGAAAATCAAAACAAACAATAATAAAGATCTACAAGAGGTTAGATAGAGCATAATGTTGATATCGTTCTGTTCATATCCATATCACATGTCTACGCTGATCTTCAATTCTGACGGTGATAACTTGAGTAGCCTTAATTATTTGGTGACAGAATACATCAATTATGGTTATACGGTTATGAACCAAATTTTCATCAACGGTAATTTTGCGTTACAATACATTTTGGATGTATATTGCACCCTGTGTGAACCTGATCAATAACCTTAATAAAATTATATTTAAACCACACCAAAGGATATCTAATTCTGAAAATAAGAAATGGATTTATAAGGACAACAATATGATTACTCATATTTCACTTTTTGCTTTCTTCTCACAAGCCATTTTAGGGCTTGTTTTAAGAGACACTGATGCTTCATTCAACTATATTGCCTCTCCATTTCGGAAAGGTGTATACTTTACGCCTACCGTTGAATGGGAGCTTGGTACTCCACCACAAAAGATTTTAGTCCAATTTGATACTGGTTCAGATTTGCCAGTTCTTGTGAACAAGACCCTCTTTGATGTTGAGCCTTTTGATTCAAAACTTTCATCTACTTTTCAAAATACTTCTGACTCCGTTACATCAGCGTACCTTGGTATGGATATTAACGGTAATTGGTCAACTGATGTGCTTTCATGGGGTGGCCATACATTGAAAAACTTTACTTTCATTAACTCGCCAGAGCATAAATATGGAAACTTGATCGGTGTTGATGTCTTCGATTCAGATATTAATTTGTTGACCATGTTAAAGGATAGTGGTGCTACCGATAGAAGATCGTTCGCTCTTTACTGGGATGATCTCGAAAATTACACAGGATCGCTAGTCATAGGAGGTGTTGATCGGTCTAAATTCATTGGCAAGTTGACCTCAGTACCATATCAACATTTATTCAAGATTGGAAATTATACAGTATACGAAGGAGGAGAAACTATCTACTCTCAAACCAATGTTACCAAAGAAGTTATGTTTGATACTGGGTCTTATGGGGTTTATGTACCACCAGAGGCCATTGGTTTTCTTCGTGATAAATACGGTGTTGGGCTGCAAATTGATTGCGCCAAGGTAAGAAAACATAAACCAAGTCTAAGTATTGAAATTGGAGGCGTCTTCAATATTACCATGCCTTTGACTGATAAAATACCAACTGGTTGCACCCGTTATGATTACTTTCTCTATTTAGATAATCGATTTGCTGATGGTGTTCCTACGGGACCTACTTTTTCAAATATGCTTATGTTGTATATGACTATGATGGAAGAAGAATGTTACTTGGTGAAAGAAACCCAAATCCAGGTTCACCTGATATTGTTCCTATAACTGATGACCTCATTGCTTGAAGACAGGGACGTCGGTGATGCGGAATTGAAGCGTCCATCAGGATAAGACTTCTTTGTATCATATGTCAATGCGGGTACCGATGCAAAAGAATACTGTCAGCTTTTTTGGCCCCTGTTCCTACGAAATTCCATCTCATTAATAATTTATAGCTAGCAACTAAATTGTGTAACAGGTTATACCTAAAAACCTATTATAGTTGGACAATATTTCTCCTATGCATTTATTTTGTTTTCAGTAATTATTGAATGCATAGATGTTACAGTTATTTATAACCAATAAAGTCACTGCTTTTATTTGGACTCGATGTTCTGTTCCTCTATGTGGTAATACAGCCAGAGTCAAGATGATCTGCTGAGCTGAAAGATCAAACCTAAGTGCCACGTAACCATAATAAAGATGAGAACTTAGATAAAGCATAATGTTGATATCGTTTTGTTCATAACCATGTCACATGTCTACGCTGATCTACAATTCTGACGGTTATAACTTGAGTAGCCTTAATTATTTGGTGACAGAATACATCAATTATGGTTATACGGTTATGAACCAAATTTTCATCAACGGTAATTTTGCGTTACAATACATTTTGGATGTATATTGCACCCTGTGTGAACCTGATCAATAACCTTAATAAAATTATATTTAAACCACACCAAAGGATATCTAATTCTGAAAATAAGAAATGGATTTATAAGGACAACAATATGATTACTCATATTTCACTTTTTGCTTTCTTCTCACAAGCCATTTTAGGGCTTGTTTTAAGAGACACTGATGCTTCATTCAACTATATTGCCTCTCCATTTCGGAAAGGTGTATACTATACGCCTACAGTTGAATGGGAACTAGGTACTCCACCACAAAAGATATGGGCCCAATTTGACACCGGATCAACTACATCTTATATTGTGGAATTAACACTTTTCGACCTAGGACCCTACGATTCAGATCTCTCATCTACCTTCCATGATACCGGTAAGAAAGACACTCTGGAGTACATTGGATTGAAGCTTAGTGGTAATTGGTCAAGTGATGTTCTAGCTTGGGGTACCCACACTTTGAAAAACTTTTCATTCGTTAACAGTCACGATCGCAGTTATGGAAACTTGATAGGTATTAATCCTTATGATTCAAATCCAACATTGTTAACTATGTTAAAGGACAGTGGAAATATCGACAGAAAATCCCTTGCTGTTTACTATGGAAACCTTACCGACTACTCAGGTTCATTAGTGATTGGAGGTGTTGATCGATCTAAGTTCATAGGTAAGTTGACCTCAGTACCATATCATCATATATTCAAGATTGGAAACTATACAGTGCACGACGGGGGACAAATTTCTTACTCTCAAACCAATGACACCACGGAGGTTATGTTTGATACGGGGTCATACGGTGTATACGTACCTAAACAGACACGTCAATTTCTTTTCGACAAGTATGGCGATGGGCAATCTATTGATTGCAATAAGGTAAGAGCTGCAAAACCAAGTTTGAGTGTTGAGATTGGAGGTGTATTCAATATAACAGTTCCTTTGATTGATGAGCTACCAGATGGATGTCTGAATGTTCAAGAGTTCAATAACTTTAAAGATGAACCAGTAGTTCCAGTTGGACCATTGTTCTTCAAATATGCGTACATTGTGTGGGACTACGATGGAGACAGAATGTTACTTGGAGAACCAAACCCAAATCCAGGTTCCTCTGATATTGTTCCTATAACTGATGACCTTATTGCTTGAAGATAGGGATGTCTGTGATGCGGAATTGAAGTAATGTCTATATTTACATCAGGATAAAATAAAAATTATTACCAAGGATACTGTAGATGTCGAAGCCGTTCGTCATAATATTTCATTTAGTGAGTTGCAGTTAATTCGTTGCATGTTCACTTAACTTATTCAATCAGCAACCCGTTCCAATATCTTTTTAAATCTTTCTTCCGGAACTTCATCTGCCAGCCTGTGGCAGACTCAATTTTATCCAATAGGTTTAATATTATCTCATGTTCATTCTCACTGCTTAATAGTTTCCCTGCAATCCACAATGGTTGCAAAGCATTGTTCCAACATCCACTATAAATGGTTAGTTTTTTTTTTTGAATCACTATTTTAAAATACGTACTGATGGCTGTTATGAATACTAATTGCACAAATTTGTTTTGCATGCCATATTGTAGACCTCTATAATAGTGTTAGTAAGCAAGTATTTCTTCGAGTTCCAGGTATATACATACGATGCACGATGTTGGTTTGATTTTGTAGAGCCTTGGCTTGTTTTGGATGAGTAATATAACCGCCATATGGAATAGTTGGTTAGCAGAAATGGCAGATCCATTTAAGAATAAAACCCCAGGAAATGGTTTGTCGTCAAAAGTCATAACTGGTTTCACATGTTTAGGTCTGTTCAAACTCCACTCTTGGACTTCGTTCCAAAGAAATTCCCATTCTCTTTCAAAATTTTCTGAATCCTTTGCTATCAAGTTTAAAACTCGGGAACACAAGAAAACTATATAGTTTGCATACATGTCATCATCATCTGCCTCGACAAATAGTCGTTTCAGGTCATAAACAGAACAATTTTTCAGTAGCCACTTCTCTGAGGGGATAATGGTAGATTGCTCACCAATAACTGCCGAATTAACATCCATTCTTGCATAGCACCAAAAGAGCCTTCGTTCCAAATTGTCACTAAATCCATTGATATCATTTGCTTCAAATAATGCATGGCATCCCTCCAAGTGGTGTCTCCATTCCTTAGGAGATGATGACATCATTTCGAAAACACATAGTATGACGCATGTTGAAATTATTCCCTTGTCAACTATCTTATTTACTGTAGGAATCAAATTCTTTAAGGATTCTTGATACAAGTTGATTGTTTTTTCAGCAGGGTAACTTGAGTCTGTTAATTCTTTTTGTCTCGAGGAAATTGCGTAAATAGCGTAGAGTAGTGGTTTATTGTTCTGGGCCAAGTCAGGTACTGTGGTACCAAATTGTCTTGAATTATCGAACATATCCAACCATGGAGCAACTTCATATAGGTAATTTCTGAAAAGTTCAAGTTCTTCCTTTGGAGCCAACTCTGTGTTGTAGCTGTTGAGAATATTTGTCACTTTCACATTACCATTGTTAAAATTGGCAGGAGAATTAGCAAGAGAAGCCTTCAACGAATCATTGTTGGCACTATTTAATAGTTCCCGTAGATTTTTACTTGAATCTTTTGTTAGAAGTGTGGGTGATTGGGGCCACAGAATATTGTTGAAATCTGCACTGGTACTGAACTCATTTAATTCTGCACTTGTGAACATATAGTCTCTCAAAGTACTATGTAGTTCATTATATAGTAAAAATGGAGCCAAAGAATCAGCAGGCGAAAACGAATATGCAGATTTATGATCTCCAGATGAGTCCGGTGATGGATCATTGATAGGGTCTTGAATAGACCTGGGACTGAAATAGTTGGGCATGGTCTCAATGACCTGGCTATTATCGTTAGGAAATGAAGTAGGGGAACTACTTTTATTTTCTGGGTTCTTGTTAGATTTTTGTTCACTTTCAGATTCACCATTAATTGGAGAGTTGTTGTTTAGAATATGGTGAAGAGTTCCTCTCAGAGCAGCATTTTCACTGGATTTTTGTTGTGGAGAGAAGTTCTGATTTTCTGAAGATGTTAAACTTGAAGGAGGTTTGGAGACAGAAAATATCGAATCAGTGGTGGATTCACTAGTTGACTTAGATACAGATTCTGATTTTTCTCGAAAGTTCTTAAGTAGCTGACTAGCATACTGATCTAGATTGTGAATTCCAGTATTGCTATTATCATTCTCATCATCTTGTTTCTTTCGTGGTTCAGAGTTTACTAATGGCCACTGACAATCTTCAGATTTCTTCAAACAAGAAGAGCATCGAGGTTTAACTTCATCACACTTCTTATGGCGCTTCCTACAGTTGAAGCATCCAGTTTTGGTCCTCGTTTTCCGAGGCTTTTGAATACCCGGCACCAACAACATCATTAGATACTAGCTAATGAAGACAAGTTAGAAAGATCTTTTTGACGTTTTTTTTTTCCATTTATTTTCATGTTAATAAATCTGTTGGGGTACTGTATATAAATCTGCATTCCCCATTCCCCCACCTTCGATATAACGTGGAGTTAGCAAAGAAATGCACCCTTCTATTCTATATATATAAATTCACTTAATTATTATTTCATAAGCCGTTAGACTTCTGTACCGCTGTAGACGCTTTGATATTTCTAGATGGTAATAATAACCATCAGTAGACTACTATGATGTTGTTGCAGAAGAAAAAAGACGTTGCCAGTCAAGGCCCGGCTGGAGTACTAAAAAGGTTGTTCCGAAAGATCTTGCCGACATCGGGAACAGATAAGCGCGGGTGCGCGTGTGTGACCTGAGGCGCGCGCCAAATTGCCAAAGGCGGGGCATTGCGAGTATATTATTTTTATTAAGTGGGGGTATTTTTTGTATAGGTGTACGGTTCTACTTAGTTCAAATCCACGAATTCATAACGAGTGGTTTCATCTTCGTTCCATTTAGAGAAGTAATGCTTCACCTTATTGGCGATGACCTCGGCGTTGAAGCCAAAGTAATCGTAGGCAGCAGCTCCTGGTAATGATTTCCCGTAGGTCTTCATATTGATTCCAGCAGTGGCGTATCTTTCCCAGCCATTGGGCGAATAAGCTTCAACAACAACACTTGGAATCTTTCCTCTCTTCAAGATAGAGCGTTTGTATTCGATGCTTTGTTCTTCAAACAAACTTTGGGATGGGAAGGAAATCACTCTGACGTTAATACCCTCTTTAGTTAATATTTTTGCAGCTTCCACTGCGAAGTTCAATTCAGCACCCACCCCAATCATGTTCAATTCGGCGTCTTCATTACCACTAAACACGTAGGCACCCTTTTTAACAAGGTTTCTATTAGAGAAACCTGGGTATTGGGGCAAGTTTTGTCTTGATAACGATATAATAGAAGGCTTTTCCTTAGCTTTAATTGCAACCTCCCAAGCACCAGCAGTCTCTTCCGAGTCACAAGGTCTAATGTAGTGAATATTTGGCATGGATCTGTACAAAGCAGCTAGCTCTATGGGTTGATGGGTTGGTCCATCTTCTCCGGTACCAATGGAATCGTGAGTTGCAACATGAATTACCTTAAGTCTAGACAAAGAACCATATCTAACCCCAGGAGCAGCATATAAGTAGAACATAAAGAAAGAAGAAGTGACTGGAATAAAAGTTCCTTCACCATAGGCAGCAATACCATTTGCAATACTTGCCATCGCGTGTTCACGAATACCATAATGCATATATCTACCAGTGTAATCACCATTGATGTCGCAAGAAACTTTGATATTTGGGTTTTGGAAATCTTTCTTTCCTTTCCAAATTAAGTTAACAGATGGAGATAAATCAGCGGTACCAACAAAGAAATTGTTGATTTCCTTTGCAATTGGATTAATCACCAAACCACTGGATTTTCTACTGGCAGTTGGAGTATCAGGGAAAGTTTGAGGAATCAATGATTCCCAATCTGATGGAAGTTCACCTTTCACTCTTCTGGCAAAGTCTGCTGCCAATTCAGGGTATTCCTTAGTATAAGATTCCACTAATTCATTCCATTGAGCAATCAAACTTTCTCCAGTAGGAACTCTATCTTCAAAGAAGGCGTAAACATCACTAGGTACATTGTATTGGTCCTCCTTTCTAAAACCATTGACAATATGCAATCTGTCGACTTCTTCTTGACCAAAAGCAGCACCATGAGCAGCGGCTTTTCCTTCCACATTAGAGCCGACACCAATGCTAGTACGTACATTAATCAAAGTAGGCTTGTCCGATGAGTTTCTGGATTGATTAAGGGCATTAACGATACCTTCAACATCGTAACAGCCGTCTTCGATATCAATGACATTCCAGTTGCATGCTCTAAACTTATCATTTATGTTTTCAGTGTTTGTTAAGTCCACAGACCCGTCACAAGAAATCTGGTTGTTATCATAAATAATAGTAAGATTGTTTAATGCCAAGTGTCCTGCTAAGGAAATTGCTTCTAAAGCTACACCTTCTTGCAAACAGGCATCACCTACCATACAGAAAGTGTGGTTGGAAACAACAGGAAAACCTGGCTTGTTATAAGTAGCTTGTAAATTCTTACTAGCAATTGCTAACCCGACAGAGTTTGCAACACCTTGCCCAAGGGGTCCGGTAGTGACTTCAATACCTGGATGTTCATTTTCTGGATGACCAGGACAGTAAGAATCAATTTCCTTGGAATGATAAGTTTTTAACTGTTCCATGGTCATGTGCTTGTAGCCAACTAAGTGATGGAAAGTATATTGAAACAAACAAGTGTGACCATTTGACAAAACAAACCGATCTCTATTGAAGTAAGTGGGGTCGCTGGGAGCGTACCTTAAAACATACTTCCAAAGAGCAATTCCAATGGCTGCCATTCCCATGGCTCCACCTGGATGTCCACCCCCATAATGTTGAACCAAATCAGCTATAAGAACTCTGAAAACCTTGAGTACTCTTTCGTGAACTATGGCTCTGTCTCTTAAATCAACTTTTGATGCTACCGTCATTTCTGAATTATTGTATTTGATAGTTTTTTCTTCCTGAAAGAAAAGAACGATTCGGCATTTCCATTTTATATGTTTATATGGTATTGGTGAAAACCCATTTTGGGGGAGAAAGTCGTCGCATTGCTGTCGCGGGTATTTGCAGCATCGCTGCGCAATGCGCGGCTAGATTTCTTGGAGGCGGTTAATAGATTATTTTGTGGGGGAGCTTTATTGCGGCTAATATTTCGATGATCCGTAACTGAGGAATAATTATCGGTTCCACTTCGTGGTAAGTCAGCCCGATTCAAATACCGAATTCGTCGGTAGATTGCTCATATATATATATTATTGGGATTAGATTCGAGAAAAAGTTATTTTTGAACTTATTTCAAATTTTTACAAATGACAGTTGATTGCGAAAATATCTCCTTACAAGTTACTAAGGACCATAAAATTGAAATAAGCCAGTCCCAAGTGAGAAGTCCTGCCAAAGGAGAAGTTTTGGTTAATGTTAGAGCTACCGGAATCTGTGGTTCAGACATTCATTTTTGGAAAACAGGTGCTATTGGTGACTTAAAGGTTTTAGGTAACTGTGTATTGGGTCATGAAGCAGCAGGAATTGTTTTAGAAGTCGGTGAAGGCGTTAAAAATGTCCAACCTGGTGAT
This sequence comes from Isabelozyma gotoi, assembly GCA_003708205.2. Taxonomy (NCBI): domain Eukaryota; kingdom Fungi; phylum Ascomycota; class Pichiomycetes; order Serinales; family Metschnikowiaceae; genus Isabelozyma; species Isabelozyma gotoi. Next base: position 13,818 of record PPNP02000018.1, on the reverse strand, counting down.
AGAGTAGCTATTGAACCCGGTGTACCTTGTGGAACATGTTTCCTCTGCTCGCAAGGTGACTACAACCTTTGTGAAGATGTCAAATTCATCGGGGTCTATCCTCATCATGGTTCCATGCAAAAATATCTTACTCATGATGCTAGATTTGTTCACAAATTACCTGAAAATATGTCTTACGCTCAAGGTGCTTTAGTGGAACCAGTATCAGTTGCTTATCATGGGATTGAAAGAGCACAATTGAAACTTGGAGAAGGTGTCTTGATTTCGGGAGCTGGTCCTATTGGATTGGTGGCTTTAGTTTTGGCCAAGGCATCAGGTTGCACTCCGTTATGCATTACTGACTTAAGCACTGAAAGACTAGAATTCGCCAAAACCTTAGTTCCTGAAGTGAAAACTTACCAAGTGGACATTAAGAGCTCTCCTAGAGAGAATGCTCAGGGAATCAGAAAATTGTTTGGATCCGACGAAAAATCTGCTCCACATGTTACCTTAGAATGTACAGGTGTGGAAAGCAGTATTGTAACTGGTGCATTTGTTACCAGAAGATCAGGAACTTTGATGGTCATTGGAGTGGGAAGAGATACCATTAACAACTTTCCATTTATGCATTTGTCTTTGGCTGAAATTGATGTTAAGTTCATTAACAGATATCACGATTCGTGGCCAGCAGTTATCAGATTAATCAGTGAGGGAGTCATAAATGTTGATCTGTTAATCACTCATAGATTTCCATTAGAAAAGGCTGTGGAAGCTATGAGTCTTTCTTCAGACCCAAGTCGTGGAAGCATCAAGGTTTTAATTGAAGATCAGAGCCCAAGATTATAGATCTAAGTAAATACTGAATAAATACCATTAAGCACAAAACTTAAACAGTAGTTTTTAGGTACTTTTAGAGTGGAGAGGATATAAAACTAGAAAATTTTGCAGCTACTACGGAATTCTACGATTCTTTTCCGAAACATCAAGTTTACTTTTTATTGCCTATAAAACATCTAAAGTTCATCATGAGAAACCATTACTTGTTCTTTTGTTGGATTAACTTCAACATGATCCCCGTTTGGGTCTTTGAAAGTTTTGAAAATAAATCTTTGATAACTCTTGACCCCGTTGATATTGGATACTTCAGCAATAATATGATATAATTTGCATGGCTGAGGCTTGTTGAAAAGATTAAAACAAGCTACTGGATAGTCCGGCAAAACCACTGAAACAACCGAGTTGTTATCATTTAACGAAGTAATTGGAAGTTCTGGGACCTCTATCAAGTTGCCTTGGGTTGCAGTAAGTTCTCTGTAGTGGAACCATTTGTAAGTCAATGGCGAATCATTAAGATCATATGATTTGGACAAGTCAAGAATCACGGTAGCATTAGTTGCTGCATCAAGAATGACTGGTTTAACAGTGGATTCAGTGTCATTGAAAACGACAATTGGTTCATGGGCGGTCGCTTCAAATGGTTCAACGGTCCATCTCATTCTTTCTTTAAAACTAGTCTGGAATGATTCTCTCCATCTCCAAATAGTTGCTTTGCTGCTGACAAACATTTCACCATTGGCACCTACAACTTGATCTTGCACATCTCCATAATGTAAGTAATTGGCAGATAAATCGCTTAAGGTATATCTTCCACCCCAACCACCATATTCTGGGTTCAATGGCCAATTTAATCCATTAGGGATAACAAAAAGAGTTGAAGGAGTGTCACCTTCCATATTAAACATTACATCTGGGTATACTTGTCCTAATGGGGAAGTAGTTTGAATGTTTTCTTTAATCCAACTGTTGGTAACATAGGTGGTATTTGGCCCACCAACGTCAAAATTGTTGTAGACTTCACCAGAAATTCCAACCCATGTGGAATGTCCATAATGGTTGAAACCATGAATAGAAGCAATGTATCTGAGTTTTGGGAATTCGTGTCTAATCCATGGACCCGAATTATCCTGATCCGAAATAGCATACACGGTAATCTTGTCGATAATCTTATCTAATTTTGATCTCTTGGTTTTGAGTAGCAATTGATTTAATGCTTCAGCCAAGACGTTAGCACCTCCCCATACTAATACAAATAGGTGGTCATCATCTTCTTTAAGATTGAGTAAAGTATCCACCAAAAGTTTAGCACCAGAACTGACAAATTTTGGATCATCAAGAGCAGCTAAGCCGTATACTGGCTTACCAACTTTGGTTATTGATCTCAAGTAATCAGCAGTTGGGTAATCTGGAGAATGTAATAAGAGGTTAGGTTGCACCTTTTCATAAGCATCAATAATTGGGTAAATATCCTCGTCGTGAATTGTATCATTAAGCCAAAACGAAGTTGAAGCAACAATTCCTTTTAAGTTAATTTCATTAGTGTAGAGAAGTAATCTTACCAAAGACTGAGCATCATCTGGCTCATTGCTGATGTCAGTCAATACAAATACGTCAGGACGGTAATCCTTAACAGGTACCACACATTCAATTGTCCCAATGAAGGCAATTATCCAAACAAGTAACTTAAGCATCATAAGTGAAAGTTTGGATGTTGTATTTCATAAAACTGTATGAAAATAATCGTGTCACAGCTTATATATCTGAGTTATGGCAATGATCTTTTATCAAAAGTTGTTACGCGCCTAGCGCTAATCTTAAGCGCAAACAGCATCGCCAGTTGCGCATTCCAGACATCACCTACCCCACTCATCGGCGTTTACATCCCCAGATTTCTTCCGGCCCACCAAGCAAGAAATCGCCCATCTGTGTAAACAGCTGTGTTGTGCTAATAATTATGGGGAAAGGACAGACGAAACGTGACTGCCACAATATTGTTGTGTTACTCCCACAGCTTGAAAACGAGGAACACAAAATGGACCTGGCAAGCCCAAAATAGAATAAGTGACTATACAAATATCGCCAGCTGCGGATCGGAAAATTATTGCGGCTCTTTAGTACGCTTAATAGCCAACATCAAACGAGGGACATATTCGTTGCGCTTACTCGACAAGCGAGGACAATTTATATGGTAGACATCATGCTGCGAAAAAAAAATCCGCAAGATTTTGGATCATTCTCAATTCAATTTATCAATTATGTCATTAAAATTAGCTTCAGGTTACTCAATTCCTCAAGTAGGATTCGGTTTATGGAAAGTCGATAGACCCATCACTGCTGATGTGGTTTATAACGCTATAAAGGTCGGTTACAGACATTTTGATGGTGCTTATGACTACCAAAATGAAATTGAAGCTGGTGAAGGTATTAGAAGAGCTATCGATGAAGGTCTCGTTACTAGAGAAGAAATTTTCATTACTACCAAGTTATGGAACAACTACCATTCTAAGGAGCATGCTTTGGAAATGGCAAAGTTGCAAAACGAAAAATGGGGTCTTGGTTACATTGACCTTTACTTGATTCACTTCCCAACTGCTTTAAAGTACATTGATCCAAAGGAGCTTGAATTCCCTGCCTGGTGGACTGAACCAGAAAGAACCAATGTTGAAACTGCCAAAATTCCAATCAGAGAAACCTGGGAAGCCTTAGAAGCTACTGTTGATGCTGGTATTGCTAGATCAATTGGTGTCAGTAACTTCCAAGCCCAAACCATCTATGATATTCAAACCTACAACAAACATCCAATCTCTTCTTTGCAAATTGAACACCATCCATATTTGGTTCAACCAGAACTTATTCAATTGGCTAAAGAAAACAATATTGTGGTCACTGCTTATTCTTCATATGGACCTCAATCATTCTTAGAATTGCCATCTAAGTTCTCTGAATTGGCCAAGGATATTGGAACTTTATTTGAAAATCAAGTTATTACCAAAATCGCTGAAAGGCATAATCAAACCCCTGCTGCAGTGCTTCTCAGATGGTCTACTCAAAGAGGTATCGTGGTTATTCCAAAATCTTCCAGCCAAAACCGTTTGGCTCAAAACTTGAACCACACTGACTTCGATTTAACTGAAGAAGAAATAGAAGCTATCAGCAGCTTGAACCGTGATTTAAGATTTAATGATCCAGGTTACTACTTACCAAATCACCCCTTACGTATTTTTGCTTAGAAATAATAGAATGAGTTCTTCTTGATACAGTGTTGTCAGATACTTCTATATAACAATAAGAAGCTTCAATTATTTCTCTCAAGTTATCATAAATAAATTGATCCTGTATATTTAAGATTTAATAGAATTGTTTTCCGAGCTGAATATGCCCAATTGCCAATATATCTTTAACTAATTAAACCATACAAAAGTAGTTTAATATATCAATTAACTCAATTATGTTTTTAAATTTCATAATGTAAGTCCGTAGTCTAATATTTGTCGGCAGAAGGGCCATATATACATTTACTGTAATCGCCAGTCATTATTTTGATTATCGGAATTGGGGTTACTGTAGACTATCCAGTACTGCAACAACAATTCTGCTTCTCGTGGTTCAAGAGATTCACTTGTACTTGTAGTAGCTTTTGCAGATGCACTAGCATAAATATCAGCTGTTTTTTGCTAACCTGGCAATAAGTCTCTAATACAATAAGATCACAACAACGAATGAATTCCGGTAATTGTGATTTGCATGTAAATGTTGCAAAATAATTGACAAAAGTCTGAAGTTTACTCTTATAAACTTATTGGATCATGAATAAATATCTAGACTGCTTTCGAATAACAAGTAGTGAAAGTTCTTGTAGCTGTGAAAAGAAGCACATTGAATTTCAAGTATTCTGAGTATTTTGATTTCTAAGTGCCTTATCTTTCAATTGTATATTTATTCACTATTCAACCCGGGTCCAAAAATGTTTGTGCTAACCCGGGGAATGGTGGTTCTTTGTTCACGTTGTTGGCTTCAACTTCCCCAAATTTATCTGCATCATGTGTCAGACTGCGCTTAAATCAAACGGCTGTATGCCATTGCCGCTGATGGTAGAAGATAGGATACCATACCTTAGGTTTTTCCGGCTACGGATAACTGGTTTCCCTAGCCAATTGGTCCTATCACGAATCTTACATCGACTTTGAGATACATTTGTTATATAGTACTTTGTTAAACATCGTCTTCATTACACAGATTCACTAGCAACATCCTCCACATGCTCCGTGATCGCTTTTTGTTCCCTCAAAGTTAATTCGGAGTCCAAGGCTTTTGTTTTGGTGACATAGCCTTCGAATTTTCTTAATGGGATACCAGAGGCATACAATTCATCAATTTCATCATAAGATCTTTTAGCAGTTTCTGTTTGACAGAAGAATAAGTAAATCCAAAAGATAACAGAACAACCAGCGAAAATAAACATGGTCTTTGCCCCTAAGTTACCTCTGTCTGGGTTAAAAACATATGGTAAAACAAAACTCCAGAACATACCCCAAACGTTGGTAACTGCAAGGCCAAGAGCAATAGTTTTACTTCTTAATCCAGAAGTTGGGTTTTCCGTGCAAATAGAATAGGTGACAGAACCAATACCAGCGTTGTAGACACCACCGTAAAGCATCATGAAGGCAACAGTAGTACGTAAGACACTGATATTGTCGTTGACCATACCAGTACCACCAATGATAAAATTGGTAACAATGATACTTGCCAAACCAATCATAATGGAACGTCTTCTACCTAAGTCAACAATAAAAAGGGAAGCAATACAACCAAGTATAGATATGGTTTGGGAAACACAAGTGTACTTGAAAGAAACAGAGTCACTATAACCAGTTAATTGGAACCAATAAGTAGTGTAACTTGCAGTGAAGGAAACACCTGAGTTTGGACAGATACAAAATGGCATAATAGCAACCATAGTTCTTTTAAGATTGACACCTCTAAAGAGATCAAGATAAGCGGTACCTTTAGAAATCTCTTCAGCTTCTTCAATAGTGACTTTAACAACATTGTATTGTTCTTGAGCAGCAACTTCATTCCGCAAAAGTTGACGATAACATCTCTGTGCCTGCTCATATGATCCCTTTAAGATGTAGAATGTTGGAGATTCTGGAATAAAAAATAACAAGACCACATTGGTTGCAGCGAACCCCCATTGCGAAGCAAAAACAGCTCTATATGCCCATGCATCGTCAAACCCTTTACTTGTAAGGGAATAGTTGATAATGAAGCAAACCATAGGACCAATGGAAAATGAAATGTTACATAATGCAGTGGACACACCTCTTAATTGAAGAGGAGCAATTTCAGAAACATAAGACACACAGGACTGTTGAATAACTCCAATACAGAGACCATTAAGAGTCTTACCAGCAACAAACAATTGGATGTCCTTGGCAGCAAATTCCATTCCAATAAAAGCAAAACTTAAAAGGTTGAAGATGTACATAATCCATTTTTTACCAAATCTAGAGTTAAGATAAGGAGCACCCCATTGACCAATAATCTGAGCAGCTAAGGGAACACCAGATAAAGCTGATTGCCAGGAAGTATCAAGAACGTAATCAGAAGTGTTGCTTGGATCACCCCCTTCAATTAAGTGACCGAAATGATATCTGAATTGAACAATACTAACTACAATACCACCAGCTTGAGATTCAAAAGAAGCCAAAATCAAAGTCCAAATCATAACCAACACACAGAATACTGCAAATGGAAATTCTTTGATTGTTTGCCATTTTGACTTATGCTGATCATTAATTTCAGCAAGTTTAGCAGCTAAATTTTCATTTTCAATTTGATCAATATTGTCAGTAACGGCGGAATCGCCTTGAGCAAGTTGAGGATTTTTTTCTTCTTCAGACGTAATGCTCATAATTGATAGAAAAAAAGTTTAGTAATATTTCCTAGAAAAAATAGTCCTAAACAGTTCGTGGTTCAAAATACAATCATTACAAATAAGGAAAAGTTCTTGAATTTATATCAGTTTATATGTCGCTAAGGTACCTGTGCGCATTTGTCCAAAAAGGTGGGGGAAGCATTGTTAGCATATCTCAACGACTAAAATAATACTGGTGCGTCCAGCGCTAAAGATAAAAATGTGGAGAAACCTTCGTAAACACCATAAACCGCTTATTGTGATATTGTTCCATAAATGGAGAACGTTTTTAAATATTTGGCCTGATGGTTTACCCCGGTATTTGTTTATGCCCTTTGAACGTTAATTTGCGCTTAATCTTGCGCCTATTCGTATTTTTAGTCCGAAAAAACGCGGCTCTGCATGGCCTGAGATCTTCAATGTGCACAAACGGGAGCATTACATCATCAAGTTTGTAAAAGATAAATTGCAGACAGACTAAAATGGCCCAAATACCTAGATTTTTAATACCTAAATATTCAGCCTTCCCAAATCTCAAAAAACAGTTTCTTTTAGAATTTTAAGGTTGTACCTTATGAAATTTAATAACATACAAGATTAATCTAAACTTGCGTGCAGGCGCACATATTTCTCTCGATGATTAACGGATGATGATTATGCTTCACGAGAAATATTTTTTAATATTCATTAGTCGCTTGAACGGCAGAAATATTTTATCCGCTACCACAGTCATCTAAAAAAACTACAATTGAGACCCAATTATTGTAGCCCCGATACGGAGATGTGGGAACATAGCTATATCAGACTTTGCGATATGTTGTGTCTTTGTCATCACGGGAAAGAGTGAATCTTTTTTTATTTGAGCGTCTTCAAAAATTTTTGGGGTACAAGACTTAAAGTGGAACAGAACCTAAGCGCAATATTACGCGATAGCTAGCCGATTTTTAAATCCAAACATCCAGAAATCCAATTCGACTTTTGGTTGCAACCCAACCTTATTTATAAGAAATAGAAAACTAAATCATGCTGGGTAGTGATTCTTTTCTAAACGAATTTATCTGTAAAAAATGCCCTACTTGAAGAATTGGGACTTCTCTAACCAAGATCTTGTTACCTTATATTTGAAATCACTCTGTTCTTTGAACGGCTCATTGTCGTTGAATGAGAAATCAAAAGTTATATACAATGGAAATTCATCTCCAAACAAGGTTGTAGTGGTATCAGGGGGTGGTTCAGGTCATGAACCAACACATGCTGGTTTCGTGGGCCAGGGTATGCTAGACGTCGCTGTTGCAGGAAATATTTTTGCATCTCCCTCAGCCAAACAAATTCTAGGTGGTATTAAATCTATTGGCTCTGAAAATGGGTACTTGTTAATTGTCAAAAACTACACTGGGGATATTTTGCATTTTGGTTTAGCTGCTGAGAGAGCAAAAGCACTTGGACTTAAGGTGGAGCTAGTGATTGTCGCTGATGATGTTGCTGTTGGAAAAACAAAGAATGGTTTGGTAGGAAGAAGAGGCCTTGCAGGGACTGTTTTGGTTCATAAAATTGCAGGAGCACTCTCATCTACTTGTGGAGTTTTATCCCAGGTGGCAGCAACAGCGCAAAAAGTAGTTGATAACTTAGTGACTATTGCTGCAAGTTTAGAGCACTGTTCTGTCCCCGGAAGAGTTGAAGAAGAGCTGGATATTCTCAAGCAAAATGAAATTGAAATCGGAATGGGAATTCATAATGAGCCAGGAGTTAAGAAGTACTCTAGTATCCCTAAAATTGATGATCTCGTTACAGAATTACTTGGCTACCTATTATCAGAGGAAGATGAAGAAAGAGATTATGTCTCTTTTGGAGCTGAGGATGAAGTTGTTTTATTGATTAACAACCTCGGCGGAACTTCATCATTGGAGTTAAATGCAATTGCAACATTGGTTATCCAGAAACTTGCTTCTCTTTATACCATTTCACCAGTAAGAATTTACATTGGGGAATTTACTTCATCTCTTAACGGTCAAGGATTTAGTATTACTCTACTTAATGCTACCAAAGCTGGAGGAAAAGATATTCTTGACTTACTTGATGCACCTACTGATGCAGTCGGTTGGGTCTCCAACGTATCCACATATACAGGGAACTCTAAGTCCAAGATTGAGGACACCAACAATGTTGATGAAGAGCTCATAAATGTTAAATCAACAGTTACTTTGAATCCAGGAACATTTGAATCAGTGTTGCGAGGTGGTTTGGAAAAGTTATTGACCAAAGAACAGCAAATCACTCGTTATGATACAGTAGCTGGTGATGGTGATTGTGGAGAAACGCTTGCTGCCGGTGCCCATGCTTTATTAAATGCTTTGGACCAGGCTGATATTGATCTCTTCAACATAGTAAATGCCCTTAACAAAATTGCTACTCTTGTTGAAGAAAATATGGGTGGTACTTCGGGAGGGATCTACTCAATTTTCATCAGTGCGTTATCACAATCTTATCTCAATGCTAATCAGGTTAAAGGTGCTTTTGAAGTAAACTTGGATAACCTTGCCGAATCTCTTAAGTTTGCATTGACATCTTTATTCAAATATACAAGAGCTAGGTCCGGTGACAGAACATTAGTTGATGTTCTAGAACCTTTCGTGGATGAGTTGAATAGTACGAGAGACCTTTTGTTGGCTAAAACAGCAGCCGTCAAAGGGGCTGAAAAAACAAGGAAACTTAAAGCTAAGTTTGGAAGGGCATCGTATGTGTCGGAAGAAGAATTCAAAGAATTTGAAAGTGAAGGAGGCTTACCCGATCCTGGTGCCGTTGGTTTGGCCGCTTTAATAGAAGGCTTCGTTGATAGCTTTTATAAATCAGAATAGACATAATAAGTATTTGAAGTTCATTTTCGATAGATAATCTCTTTCGTTTAAAATAGCGATAGAGGATTCTACTTTAGAGTAAAACATTAACTAATCGTTATTTGTATGAGTCATAGTTATCTATAATTTGTAAATCCATTATGTTTTCTCGCAATAAAGAAATATTTATTATTAGATCTCATTCAAGTGAAAATAATGGCTCTGCACACGTATTGTTAACTTAATACAAAATTTGACAAATTCAAACGACGAGTTGTCGCAATATTTGCTTACTAACCAAGATTTCTCATACAATGCTCTCAAAGATAATGGCTTCAAGCTAAGGATTTTTTCGTAAAATCAATGCGCTCTACTACAATTTATTCAGAAAACCAAAAATTTCTTGACTATATAATTGGTTAGAAAGATATTCGAAAATAACGCAGAAGCATTTAAGCGTTTTAGGCGAGCCGATTCACAGATAAGTATGGTTTGCAGCCTCAGTTTTCTTATACTATTACAAATTATAAAAAGTTATGTCTTATGCATTAGTTTGATTGCAAAAAACAGTTTATATCAAAAACCACGATATGTACGTTGTAGAACTTGTTAATTCAGTTTTTTTATAACTAATTTGGTAAGACGTTTATAGAGTTTTATTTCCAGATTTTACAAGAGAGCTTCCATGACTCAGTTTATTGAACTGTGAATTTCATAGTAGACAAGGCTGGTCAATTGGCCTCCGAAATCTAATTTGCGCGCCCGCCTCCTGCAGATTTTCGGAAAATCTTTGGACATTACAGAATAAATGTGGCTCGAACTTGACTTTAGTTAAAGTGCTAAATATTTAGACACGTCCAATTTGAGCAATGGATTGTTGCCAGATGTATTTTCTATATAGATAACTGTGGGTTTGTGGCGCGTTCGGCTGAGACAAAGATAAAAGATCTTGATAATTAAGGTAAAGAATGAAGGAACCCGAACCGAAAAAATTGTTCCATAGTATTTCCGGGTAGAAAATAAAACGTTATTTAAGCTTCAGGTTTGGTAGGTAATTGATGAGGACAAACTTTTTTTTAATTATTTTAACCTACTTTCAGCAGCTAACACAAGGATAATGCCATCAACATTTACTAGGGTTTACCGGTCAACCACTTTCCAAGCTGTTATTATAGGATTGTTATCTTTTACTCAGCCAGGTGTTTGGAGTGCTATTGCTGGTTTGGGTGCAGGTGGTCTTCAAACTGTTAAAACTGCAAACACTTCCAGCGCAGTTTTATTTGGTCTCATGTTTGTCTTGTCTCCGGTGTTTGGGGTTCTTATTAACAAATGGAGTATCAAGTATGTAATCACTATTGGTACTATCGGTTATGTTTTTTGGTCTGCTGGTTTATACAAAAATTCACTTGACGGTTCTCAAGCATTAGTTCTTGCAGGGGCTGTATTATGTGGTGTATCCGCTGCAGCCTTTTGGACTGGTGAAGCTACAGTGGCCATTTTATATCCAGAGCAAAATGAGAGAGGAAAATTTATTGGAATCTGGCAATCTCTTAACAAACTTGGTGGTGTCATTGCTGGATCAATCTCCCTTGCTTTGAACATAGATGGTAGTACGAGCGGTAAAGTGAGCTTGAGTACTTACAAGGCTTTGATTGCTATTCAATGTCTTGGGTTTCCACTTTCCTTTTTATTGTCCCCACCAGAAAAGATTATAAGAAAGGATAATGTGCAGCTTAAATCTAATGTTGGAAATAACACTTTGAAGCAAGAATTGCAAATATTCTTGCGTGTTTTGAAGAAAAAGGAAATTATCGGACTTTCTCCACTATTCCTTTCGGTTGTTTGGTTCAATACTTGGCAATCAAACTATATTACTAACCATTTCTCTGTTAGAGCCAGAGCCTTGAATTCCTTATTAACAGCCTTGATTCCTGGTTTAACCGATATTGTTGCTGGTATCTTGTTGGATATTAAAGGAGTTAGAAGATCGGTAAAAGTTAAAGTTTCTTGGGCTGTAAGTATCATCATAATGTCAGGATTTTTTATTTATTCATTGATTCTCCAACATCAGTTTCAAGTGAACCCAGAAAGTGGTATTGATTGGGAAGGTAATGCGAGGTTTGCCAAAGCTTTTATACCGTTCCAGGTTTTTAGAATTGGAGGAGAAATTCTTTTCAATTGGGTGTATTGGGTACTTGGTGCCTATCAATTTTCTGCTGAAGAAATTCCATATGCTTCGGCCACTGTTAGGTCAATTGAGTCACTCGGTCAGTGTTTTGCTTTCGTAGTTGGGACCGTTAATACTAATGATATGACCAATTTGGCAGTTTCAGTTGGTATTTTTTATGCTTCGATAATTCCAGCATCCTATATTGTTTCTTTGGCAAACGATGAAGAGATTACAGGAAGAGTAGTGTCTGATACCGAAAGTGTTGAAAAGGATTTGGAAATTGTCGCTGAAAGTGACCAAAAGAGTTTGACAACTTAGAACCTTATTTGCTGAAATAATTGTAACTATGATAGATTTTCTGAGGGATATTTCACTTAAATATCTCACAATTTATTTAGCAAAACCAAAAACTATAACTAAAGCTCAAATACAATTCTTTCCGTTTTATGCGGCACGTAGAGTCTACATTTGATATGTACAAGTAATTCTAAATTCTTGTCCCAAATATTAATTGGCCTTAATTATTATGTTGGAAATATGAATATTTAACGTAAAATGCCTGATGACATCTGATGTTTGCAGGAGATCTTATTTTTAATTTACTGAACTCGCACTCGTGTCCTCATCTTTGCAGCAATTAGTTTGCAGCAATTCAAAAAAGGGTACGGATTTGTTTTGATTGGGTCCAGTACTATCGCGCAATAGTCACAATTTATTTCGCGGATTTTTATGTTAATTCTTAAAAAAATGTGATCCGTGTTACGGGGATTCTTTTTAGTCATGTGTAGTTTGTAGCCAAATACTTTTGATCGGCTAAACTTTATAATTATTAAAATTAAAAGTTTTCTAGTTTCTATTTTAATATTGATATAATTTGGAAGTAAAAAATCTAACTTTTAAACATCTTCAAAAATTATTGTATTTGTTTTGATAACTTCTAACGATTTTTCAGTAAAAATCTGCAAAATTCATTTTATTTGAAAAATTCAACATATACGGAGAATGAATAAAGTACTAACCTTTCAATAATGTGAAGAAAAATCTATTATTTTGAGCTTGTGGGGTGCACTTTAAGAAATTAAGGTTTCCTCTCAGGATAGGTAAAGATTGGTAAGTTCTCTTTATTTTATAAAGCAGCCCAATTAATTTACTTAAAATGTGTTTTGCTATAATTTATCGTTCTTCTTATTCGATTTAAAGGCTTTCATCCATATGAAACTAAGAACCCGCAGCGGTATAAGTTTTTGCAAGCTAATTCAGGGAGCTAATAATGCTGATTAAATGCAAAAGCCGAATTGTGCAGCAGCAAACGTTAAAATACGAAATTGTTCTAGATGCGTAAAAAAATCCTGGTAAGATTAAGTTTTTAAGAGCATCCGTACCTCACACGGTTCACCAGTAACCATTTCAATACCTTATAATATCTCTAAACCATAATATTTTTTGAAGGACCACTTGATTTGGAGATGACTGGTTAACAAGCTACAACCAAGTTGGTAAGTAAGAAAATTTACTATATGGCATCCCCCACCATCATTCTTGGGTGCTTACCCGACATATGGTTCCATGTATGATCGAAGGAGTTTATAAGGATGAAGAATAAACTCAAACTTATGGAAAATAAGGTATAAAAACCAAAGCAAATAAGTGCCAGGCACTCAGCCGTGTATTGTGCCGCATTCAAAACGACACCTTGGTCAATTGCAATAGACATCTCTCATAAGCATTATATTCTTGTGGCATCATGAAGGTGAGATCTTATGTTATCTAATATCAGGTCGCTTAATAGCTTTCTCACCCAAAGAAAAGATATCTGGCCGTAGCGCCATATCCCTGAGTAATCAAACCAATTCTTTAAGTGATGTCTGGTAGTAACTGCCATATTTCCTGCATCTCCCACATAAGCACTTAATCCTACAAATGAAGCCCATGTTGCAGCCTTAATAATGATCTTGGGACAATCCTTCTCTGAATTCTTATTATTGTTCACCCTATCCCGACATGCTCTATAACCACGGATGTTCACAGGGCGTGGGAGGTACGGATGTTCACAGGGCGTGGGAGGTACGGATGTTCACAGG